>SKCR01010217.1:0-22742 GCA_019454045.1 Zanthoxylum bungeanum | reverse complement strand
GGCTATCGTATTTCACCAGCTCGGGGTTGGGGTGAATCCCACCGAGTCTGATTCAATTCCACCAGCTCGGGGCTGGATTCGTTCCGCCGAGTCTGCTATCTTATTTCACCAGCTCGGGGTTGGCGTGAATCCCACTGAGTCTGATTCAGTTCCACCAGCTTGGGGCTGGACTCGTTCCGCCGAGGCTATCGTATTTCACCAACTCGGGGTTGGGGTGAATCCCAACGAGTCTGATTCAGTTACATCAGCTCAGGGCTAGACTCGTTCCGCCGAGGCTATCATATTTCACCAACTCGGGGCTGGACTCGTTCCACCAAGGCTATCGTATTTCACCAACTCGGGGTTGGGGTGAATCCCACCGAGTCCGTTTCTTCGGTCTGGGGAAGCAGCATCCCCTAATGCTAAGTGACTCCTCTCACCTCGGGGTCAGGTTATGTCCCACCGAACATATTTGATATCGGCTCGGAGACATATGATTACCTCAGAGCCAGACCCAATTTGGTCGAGTGCCGGGTCGAAACGAGACATAGAAAGGCAAGTCAGAGAAATTTGAAGCCAAAATAAGCAAAGTATAAAGAGCAGAACGAAAAACAGTTAAGATAAGTATTAGAAGAATGAGTTAATGTTATTGTTACGAAAGGAAATGTCTTGTTTGACTCTGAATTCATTCGCAACGTTTTCAGACTTTTCGGAAGGTTCTCTGAATTTTAGTCGAAAATAGAATCAAATGCTACGAATATGTTTTATGGGATGTACTATGAGTAATGAAACTAAAATCACTGAAAATGGATTTAATTTGGGTTTCCCGGAAAGTTGTGGAGTTTTTGCTATCAATAAGTTTTCCATGATTAATGACCATAATTATCTGTATTTTGTATTACAGATGGGGAAAGAGAAATGATAGCATAGACCTCAGGTAAGTACCTCATTATGATCTTGCCTTAGGTAGATAAGGTATGATAGCTGATTTTATGCCTATATATATATATATATATATATATATATTATATATATATATATATATATATATATATATATATATATATATATATATATATATATATATATGTGTGTGTGTGTGTGTGTGTGTGTGTATAGATTGCATACTCGAATAAATATGTAACAGTAATTATGGAGTCATAGAAAGCATGAAATGAGAGCTTTTAGAGGTGATGTCGATGAGATTCGTAAAGAGCACGTATAGAAACAAATCGTCTAAAAGTATACATAGTATCGTGTTTCTAGATAGCTAGCTAGTATCAGCATGAAAAGTTTAGTACAAGATGTCGTTACATTTTCATAATTAAGCACATCTTCAAGTAGAACACGTTTTCAGTACTCGAGATGTAAAAGTCTTGTAAAGAGTTTTAACGAAGTTTTCCAGACTTCAGTTTAGTTTTGTGCATGAACAAATTGGTCTGAGTGTGGATCCAGTTGTACGAAATGTGTTGATATGTTTGATGGCACGTGCGAGCATTTTTCATATGGATGCATTTGTTGAAATGGGGCACGTGCCCACTTTGTATGTATTGGATGAGTGAGATATCACCAGCTCGTAATTGACTATGGTTGACTGTAATGTTGTATATATAGATAACGACATTGCATCGCATCGCATGACTTACATGATCATTTGGTTGCTATGATGATGCATATGCATTTTGCATACGTAAAGGGAGAGACAGTGCACATGGACAGATACAGATCCAGGACTAAGGGGACGGTGATACGTGATACCCCTAGATCTCAGCCTTAGTGTCATGGGAGACGGTGATACGTAACCCCTCATGGTACTAGTTAGGTATTTAGGGGGACGGCGATACGTAACGCCCCTAAACACCAGATTTTATAAAGGATTTCAGACATGTGCTTAGGGGGACGACGATACATAACGCCCCTAATCCCCAAGTTATTACAGTGACTTTTAAAATTTTCAGATAAAATGATTTAGAAAGTTTTATGTGATTTCTAACTATAAAGATTCAAAATTTTTATACGAGAGTTTTACAATTTTATAGAGTACGTGAGTTTTGATTTCACTAGTTATGAAATCTGTTGATTTAGAATTGATTTTATCAATTATATGGAGATTTTCATGATAATCCTTGTGCATAACTATTTACTTTTATAAAAGAATTGATTTCTAACGGATTACTAAATTGGAATTTCATATGGAGGATTTTGACACTACTTGATCTTGTATACCTTCACAGATTTTGAATTTGATTTTACTCCTAGCTGGCTTGATATTTTCCAACATATGGGATTTCTTGTTTTACAAATCTATACGGTTTTCAGAGTTTATACTAAAAATTTACAATTTTCAGATATATAAATTCTAGTTTTTACAGATAGCTTGCCCTACGGGGCCAGCGCTGTTGGTTCTCCTATCTAGTGGAGATATTTTCCTTGATATGGAAGTTCAACCATACTTAGTTTTGACTTGATGAGTAAGATCATAACATGTTATAAGTATGCATTGTATAAATTGCATGTTGAGATGCATGGTCGATTTTGTAATATTAATGTAAGGGTTGAGTGTTAGGTGTTTACCACATTTAGAATGCAGATTGTGAGGATTACAATGGATGGAATCAAGCGTCGGTATCTTATATTGTATATAAGTTCGAGGCTTCAGCTCAGTGTTTCAGAAAAAGTTTTACAGCCCATAATTAGCTAATGTTTGTGTTTTAGCTCACGTAATTCATATGAAGTAACCAGCCATAGTTTAAGCTGACTAAACCACCATGGGTTTGGGATGTCCTTAGCTGCAGATTTGGTAGGTAATAAGTTAATGAGATGTCAGAATTTCGTAGATACGTAGTATAGTGTGGAGATAATAAGATAAGCTTACTACAATATTGCATTCAGTACAGTGAGTGAATTATCCAGGTATAATATATGTAAACGACCATCGAGTAGAGATGAGATTTATAACTTATGTATATTTTTATATATCTGATTACTATTTATGTTCTTACAGTTACTTGATTTATTTACATAAGACGTGAGTTACTTACTGAGATTTATAGCTCACACCCCGACTGTTTGCTAGTTTTGTAGGTTCGCATTGGACTTAAAGAGCTAGAAGATTTTCCATAGACGTCTTGCAGACAGCGGATCACCCCGATACAGTCAAGTCAGTCTTGAGTCATTGTATGGTTCTGGGATGTGTAATGGTCTCCCAGAGCCTTAGTTTTGTTTATTTGTATCATATGTATAATTTTAATCGTGATGAGCTCGTAGTTATTTGTAGTTATTTATCTAATGTCAGGCCGGAGGCCTATTTACATATGAGTTGAGATTTGTCAGGTCGGAGGCCTATTTACATATGAGTTGAGATTTTTCAGGCCGGAGGCATATTTGCATGAATTGAGATGGTTGCTTTTGAATTTAATTTCAGGTCACCTCGAGGTGCTGGACTTTGATCCAGGTTTCATGATTTTTAGCAGAGGTAATACCGAAATTTTAGTAACATTAAAGGCTTATGGAAATGAGTTTTATGTCTCTTGTCGGTAGCATCTTGGCATCAGGCGGGATGTTACAATTACATATGCTACTCGACTCAAGGAGATTCCTATTGACGGTAGTGTGTACTTCCAACTATTAGGAATCACATGTAATTCATTCAGTATTCGCTCCAATGAATACCCACATGTCTATACGAGCTTTCTTTGCTCATGGTACATCGGGTTAAATCATTGGAACTCTAATTCCAATATACAACATGTGCTAGTCTTATAGGTTATAGGAATTCGATTGTATTCTAAAACCAACAACTATGAATATTTTGCTTTAAAAATAGTTTATAGTAGTGATATTATCTCAATGTCAGACCACTCAGTGTCCAGTATTACTACATGACTATTCTAAAGTCAATGTCATTCTCAGCATATTTATACATCAAACTAATATACATAATGTCATTACCATTAGTAAAATTGAAATGAAAATGTAGTTATTTTATTAATAAATAATAAAATATAATGTATAATATATTATTCGGATTGACACTCCAAGCACCAACTCCAACATATGTCTAAGACATATATGTAAATAAGGAATAATGTATCATGTATATCTTTCATGAGCTTAATCTGGAAAGCGAATCATCTCCAGTTGCCTCCAATTGTATCAAAATATCGAATCGATCAATGCAATTTCTGATTATAATTTTGGGAGATTAATCAAACTTGTAAAAATAATTTTCACAAGATTCATTTGAAGCCATTTCAAATCAAAACAAAGAAAACAAACAGTGGCCTATGTTCCCTATTTTTGAATGAAAAATCTTTTTTTTTTTCAAATGGCCTCTTTTAATCTCCTTTTCGAAATTGGCCAGACGGCCTATATGGCCAATCTCAATCAATTTTTTTTTCATCTCTCTCATTTCTTTATTTGCCGAGAAAGAGATAAAAACAAAAATAAAGTGATTTTTATCTTTTTCTTAGTTAATAATTCTTAGCTAACAATTAGATAAATAAGTCAAAACTTACTTGAATATTATTTTGTAACCACCTCCTCTTCATTCTTGATATATGGAATAGAAAAGGCAGAGATCCTAAGATATACAAAACATCTGAAATTGAAAGAATTTTCCATATACCAACTTACTGATCCTTGAAAACGAAAAATCAAACATCCAGTAGATTCGCAAGGGGTCGAAACATCCAATACAAATTTTCGACTTGCATATTGTTGTATCCTGGTGGCAGACATCCAACGAACTACAAGCACAAGAATATGGGTGAATTTCTTCTATATGACATAGCCTCATACGCTAGCCTCAATCTTTACAAGTCAGTGTGTTTATTGATTTTGGTTACTTGAATTGTAAGTTTCGATTTTGATTTGTTTGTTGATAATTTTAATTACTTGCATTGTGATTTTCAATTTCGAATTGGTTGTTGATATTATCTAAATATATATATATATACAATACATAATTATTACATTCATTGATTTCTTCTCCATGAACTTGCGGCCGAAGGCATGGCTCTACCGGTGCAGTTTGTTGTCGAATCTGTGATAGAAAAATTACATCAATCTTGGAATGATTTCAAGATACATTTGAAGCATAAAAAGACTAATATGTCAATGGAGGATCTGGTTCTCGAACTAAGGGTGCAAGAAGATCACTGCAAGAGTGAATGGCTGAATGTTTCAGAATTTGAAGCCAAAGCAAATGTCATTGAGAGTGGAGGGGTGTCTAAGCCTAAGTCTCAAAACCAGAAAAATAAATGGAACAATAAAGGGAAAGATACAAATCAGAATGTTCTTGCTGCAAAATGAAAGAATTTCAAGGGAATTAAAGGTGTTTATTGGGTGTATGGAAAAATTGGACATAGAGCACTAGACTGCCGTCACAAGAAAGGAAATCTGGGTCCAAATGATAAGAACAACAACAAACAAGCAAATATTCATGAAGAAGAATTTGTTGGTGTTGTTGTTTCTGAAGTCAATTTATTGACTGATAGTAAATATTGGTGGATGGATACTGGTACAACAAGACATATTTGTGGAAACAAGAATATGTTTCTCACTTACACTCCTAACAATGGTGATGGAAAATTATATATGGGCAATGCAACTGCTGCAACTGTTGCTGGAAAAGGGAAAATGGTTCTCAAATTCAATTCCGGGAAAAACTTACCTTTATAGATGTACTACATGTCCCTAAAATTACTAAGAATCTTGTTTATGTTTTTATTTTAAGCAAGAAGGGTTTTAAACTTGTATTTGAATCTGAAAAATTTGTTCTCACTAAGGGGGGACATGTGTAGAAAAGGGATACCTCTCTGAAGGGCTCTTCAAACTCAATGTAATTGATGATGCTAATATTAATAAAATAAATAAGGCTTTTGTTTACTTGCTTGAATCTTCTTTATTATGGCATGCTATACTAGGTCACATAAACTTTAAATATATACATAGAATGGTTAATCTTCGTTTGCTGCCTAATTGTACAAAAGATAATATGCATAAATGTGAAACATGTGTTGTATCAAAGTTTGTGAGCAAGTCCTATAAATCTGTGATTAAAAGATCAAATGAATTGTTAGAATTAATTCATACAGATTTGGGTGATTTTAAATCAATACCAAATCTTTGGGGGAAAGAATTACTACATCACTTTCATAGATGATAGTAGTAGATATTGTTATGTATATTTGATACATAGTAAAGATGAATCTTTGAATATGTTTAAGGCATATAAAGCTGAGGTGGAAAATCAGTAAGACAAGAAGATAAAAATATTGTGATCTGATAGAGGCGGAGAATATGAATCTAATGTCTTCGTAAAATTTTGTAATTATAATGGAATAATTAATCAAACAACAGCACCCTACACTCCTCAATAGAATGAGGTGGATGAACATAAAAATAGAACATTAAAAAATATGATGAATTTCATGCTTAACAGTTCTGGTTTACCACATAATATGTCGGGTGAAGCTCTACTGAAGGGTAACACCATCTTGAATATAATTCTACCAAAGAAGAGTGATCAATCTCCATATGAAAAATGGAAGAAAATGCTAACAATTACTTGAATATTACTTAGCTAACAATTAGATAAATAAGTCAAAACTTACTTGAATATTATTTTGTAACCACCTCCTCTTCATTCTTGATATATGGAATAGAAAAGGCAGAGATCCTAAGACATACTGAACATCTGAAATTGATAGAATTTTCCATATACCAAATTATTGATCCTTGAAAACAAAAAATCAAACATCCAGTAGATTCGCAAGGGGTCGAAACATCCGGTACATATTTTCGACTTGCAGATTGTTGTATCATGGTGGCAGACGTCCAACGAACTACAAGTACAAGAGTATGGGCGAATTTTTGCTATAGGACATAGCCTCATACGCTAGCCTCAATCTTTACAAGTCAGTGTGTTTATTGATTTTGGTTACTTAAATTGTAAGTTTTGATTCTGATTTGTTTGTTGATAATTTTAATTACTTGCATTGTAATTTTCAATTTCGAATTGGTTGTTGATATTATCTAAATATATATATACAATACATAATTACTACATTCACTATTTGTTCTTCAACATATTTTACCATCTTTCATGTTTATCCATAAATAATAATAATAATAATAATAATATAATAATAATAATATTATTATTATTATTATTATTATATTATTATTATTATTAAAAATTAATTAATATTTAATCAATTATTAATTATTATCACACGTGACAAAAATAAAATAGCTTTATCAGTCTTCCAACTATCCGCAAATCATCATTACGGTATTTTTAAAAACCACCAGATTATTTCCCGAATAAACTGGTGCTAGCGTGTCAACACCGGAAAATATTTTACATTTTACCGATAAAGTACATAAATTATCTTCTGATCTTTTATCAAATCAATTTAATTAATTCGTCAATCATTCAACTAATGTGTGTGATCCTATGGGTTCTCCGTGAGCTGGACATGAGTCTATACGAATACATTCATATTACTTCGGCACAACTCATTGTAACTGAAGTTCTCAATGATCATGAGTGACCTCTTGCAAGATATCATGACCCTCAGACACGAAGAATGAAATATCAAATAAACTCATAAAGTTGTATTTACGTGTAGTAAAATCTCTCCGCTGTCGACTCATGATCGAGTGTGGGCCGTGAAGTCATCAAACCCCTAAATCGATCATAGGATCAGAAAATCAATCATATACGAGATAAGCGTATCTGCAAAACATATTTTCAGAAGACGTATACTTCGTTCGGAGTTTTAATCCTCGTGTATGATATTTCTGCATAGTATCTCAAGCTCAAGTATTTAAGCAGCAGATTCCATCTCGATCATCACATGCCCTCATACATTAAGAACACATTACCAACATGCTTGTTTCACCGGACATGGCTAGCCCAGTGCTATATACATAAGTGAACGATGCGTCTCAATACAGACGACAATCGTGACATCTCAGGTCAAAGGACTAGTGGTACATTAGTACGTATGTGCGACGAATCATTGACTTCATACAATCGCTCATGTGCTTCGTCACGTTTGGTCACGTTCAGTAACATGCTCCTCAAACTCATTACTCATGTTCATGCTCTTGTGACGTGAGACCCATCACCCAACTATCAATATCAAATATTGATCTTATGACATCAACAAAAATATGTCAGTCATGTGATGTGATCATACCAGATGACATCACCTCAACCGAGAACAGACTCAGATGTATTTAAATCGAAACTCTGTAATCACATCTACAATCTTTTATTGATAGAATCTTGACACGAAATACATTCAAGGATCTCATTTTGCATCAAGTATTATAAAACAACAACTGAACTGATGTAAAATATTATAAGATTGTCATTATATTAATCGTAAACTAATTTACGACCAGTTAGAAGATTATATTTATATAAGGATATCCCTGAATCGTACAAGTTCTAAGGTATATTACCAATAAAATTATCTTAAATGTTCAAGCTTACGAGAAATGAGCCAGTCAGGTACATGATGTGGAAAAAGAGAAATAAAGACCAATAATCTGATTTGAGGATTAGCATCAGTAATTCCAGCTCACAGTACAATCGGGCAATCTGCCATCATGATGAGAAACACCCATCCAAATTAACGACTTCATCGGGAAATGTAGTTATTTGATAAAAATTCTTATGTAAGTGAATTTTAAATATCTATTGTTATAAATATATGTGTCGCAGACGATTTAAAAAATTTAGCACAACTTAACTCAACATCTAAATTCTAAATTAATGGTGTTTGGGTAAAGGACTTAGATGTTAGCTTTTTACAAATTGCGATTAATATTTGAAGGTGCAATGTCTCCCATAGAAGAAGCTCCTAAAACGGACGAATGTGTGACGTTGATAGAGTCACATAAATGCACCTTCAATAATTATTGAATAAGAATCTTAATTGAACCTTAAACATCCATTATTATAATTTTACACGTGAAATATTATGGTTCATTTGTCTTATATTGAATAAGTATGAAAATAGCTGGTACCTATAAGCTTCCTCTCCTAATAAATTGGTTTTTAAGGATGAATTATTGAAATATTACGGTGTTCAACCGAGATAAGATAAACTAGTGGAAAAACTTATGCATATTATCTCACATTGGTTAAGTATGAGATTGATATGTGTTTTAGAAGTATATGGGCTCCCTCTAAAAGAAAAAAATTTATTACATCTTAGAAATGGATTCAACTTCTTGGGGGCAAAAGTGTGATTATATTTTAACTATTAAGAATATCAGCATGGGAGTGGAGTGTAGACTTATTTTGAACTTAGGAGGATTTAGCGTTTTTCAATAGATGAAGGAGCCCAGTGAAATTAACCATTAAAAAAATTCAGAATAAACAAATTTTTAATGCCAAACCGACACCGTCTTTTCAAAAATATATAAATAAACAGGGAGTCTCAAAATATAATAAAAAACCCTATGCGTAAATAGAAACCCTAAAGACGCCGAAAGCTCAAGAAACAATGGCGAAGTCGATGAGATCGAAGAGGGAGAAGAGGCTGAGAGCTATAAGAAGAGAAATAGTTGAGCCTTTTTACGAGAAGAAAGATGAAGCCAAGTTTGCTGCCCAAGAAGCTGCGCTTGCTGCCCCTAAGCTGCCCGTCCGCTCTCCCAAAACAAACTCTATGGACATAGCCACTACCAATACCACTACATCAACAGCTGAGAACAATATGGGTAAGTTGTTATTTCTCTCTTTCGTTTAATTTCATTAAGACCCTTTTCGATTTATTGCTTAATACTCCGTGCCCACTTGATAGATTTCGACTTAATGGCTTATGCTTATTAATGCATATCATGATATGACATGAGAAGGGTTGCATATCAGACTGATAATTATGTCAGCTTTTGATATCAGCACAAGGCTCATCATTTTTACAAATGCAATAGTGGATACTCTGCCCGTGCTTAGATTTTTTCGATTTAGAAAATCATTCGGAATTAATGCTTGGAAGCCGGTGGCTAATTGGTTACTTGTAATGATATTGAAGTAGCTATTAATAGGCTGATTAATAAAAACTTGATTGCTGTAATTGTTTGGTTATTCCCCATTATATCTGATTGTTTTAGCTTATGAATAACAGACTTTTATATCCATTTCTCGGCAATCATGTTTATGGGCCTTTAGTCGTGGCACTGTGTAACTCCCGTATGGTAGTAAATGTGATTTTTGATGGCCAAATTGTCAAGGTTTCACTAATGTACAAGGTTGATGACTTTCCCAATGCGATCAATGAATCTATTTGCCTGTCTTTACATACCATCAAGGTTAAGCTCAATTAGCAATCTTAGTAGTTGTAAGTAAATTGTAGTGTAGGATTCAGCTCTTCAGTGTTTAACATGTGGGCAAGCATGTTTCCCAGACTTTTTGACAACCCATAGGCCATAACCACTACTGATAAATTGTTTATGGAATATGCTCCTGAAGGTAAAACAGGAGCATCTGGGATATAAGTTGGTGATTTTTTCTTGGCAAAAAAGTAGGTTGCTGTCTGAGTTATTGGTGTGAAAGGGTGAGCGTGTGAAGTTAGTTTGGATTTGGATTCATTATTGCATCTAACTATCTTCATTTGAGATTAAACACACAAAAATTAATTCAGTTTCAAGCAATTGATACTTCTTTATCTTGTGTATTTCTTAGCATCTCATTTTTATGTTGGAAATAATTGCTTTTATATGATTAGTGTTATATTTTGTCCAATCATTATGCCTGATAGTTTTCAAGTATATGCGGATTTGATTTGGTTATTCTACAGATGTGGAGATGACTGATGGAAACCAAACCAAGGGCTCTTTGAAGCCTGTTGGAGGAATAGGGAAGAAGTCCCTAAAGAAGTTGAAGTTGGGGAAAAACAAGCGTCGTGGTAAAGGCTGGAAGAAGCAAAATTTCTAATTACATATATAGATAGTGATACTGATATTCATAATGTTTTGTATGGAGGAAAATTTATATATGGTGCTGTCTTTTGATTTCTAGGAAATGCTATTAGCATTCAGCGGGAGATGATGAACATCAAACAAATTTTGACTTGTAATTTTCTTTTTTGGCTGGCAAGCACAAAGTCTAATGAGCATTTTTTGAGCTATATAATGTTTGACCATGATGTATCAGAAATTTGTAGTTAACATGTAAACGAAATGAAACTCTTATGCAAAATGGAAGCGCGGCAAGAATGCTATTTGATTGTTTGGTGCATCAATGAAAAACATGTGAAGTTTATAACCCTGTCTTCCTTGAAATGTGATTAATCACGATCTTTATAAAAGTTGAAATGAGGTGCAATTAAACAGGGGCAACGAGGGCTGAAATGAACGAACATGTAACATTGGCAAAAATATAAGAAAATTACTCTGTTTATCATAGAACAAGGAGACGAACAAAGAACATTACACTGTTTATCATAGAATACGGAGATGAATTTTTTGTTATCACAGGGCGCACACTTCAGGAATTGGAACAATCTCCCTATTTATTGTCGTCTCCACTCTTATTGCTAAAATTTGATGCATGGGATTCAGTCTTTTTTCCAGGGCACTTGGTAGGCAGAGGAGCTCCACATAGCAATGGATTACCTTCATAAATGGAAGGGTCATTGAATTTTGGCAGTGAAGGAATTTTTCCCGCCAAATTGTTGTAAGATAAGTTCAACTTACTCAAAGAAGCTAAATATGACAAGCTTTGTGGAATTGCCCCTGAAAGAAGGTTATGAGATAAATCCAAAATGCGCAACGCCGAAAGACTTCCAATGCTATCAGGGATTTCTCCTGTTAGATTATTCCATGAAAGATCAATGCTGTCAACGTCTGCAACAATGTTGTTGTACTCGGGATTTCTTCCTTTCATCACCCTCCAGATCAGCTGTTGAAATACCTCACTGCTATTGCCGTAGACCAAGGCAGAAAGATTTACGATACACCTGGGAATGGCTCCTGAAAACTTGTTGTGCGAAAGATCTAGGGTGTGAAGATTTCGGAGTTTGCATATATGTTGTGGGATGTCTCCGCTGAGCAAATTTGATTGAAGGCGGAGCATAAAGAAAGAAGATAAATTTTCTGATATCCACGAGGGTATACTTCCTGACAGTCTATTTCCTCCAAGATCGACGGTGGTCAATCCCGTGCAGTTTTGCAGGGAAGAAGGGATTCCGCCATTAAGATTATTATTGCTCAACAGCAACACGCTGAGGGAATGTAGGGAACCAAATGAAATTGGGATGTTGCCAGTCAAAGCATTGTTTGATATATCAATACCCCATAACATCTGAGAATGGTACCAACAGTTGGGGGATTCACCAGAAAAAGCATTGCTTCTAAGGGAAAGGATTTGCAGTTCCTCTAAATTGCAAATGGATGATGGGATTCTGCCACTAAGACGATTTTGAGAAAGATACAGTGTCTGCAGTCTTGGCATTAGGCTAGCAATATTTTCAGGTAGAGTTCCTGAAAATGAGTTGTCTTGGAGAAATAGCCCGGTTGCATTTGTAGACCAAAGTGGAAGAGGACCCCCAAAGCGATTAGAACTCAAATCAATGGATTGTAAATATGGAGAATTCATCTGCCCTGGCAACTTCCCCTTGATTTGGTTATTCGACAGAATCAGATATGTGATTTGAGAAGATAATTTGGTAAACCAGTCCTCTGGAATAGTGTCTGAGATTCCAACATTTCTAAGAATGACAGTGGTAAGCTGAGTTTGAACTTGAAGCCATACAGGAAAGAAAGGACCAACTAGGCAGTTTTCGACCTGGATAGATTTGAGCCTGAAAGGAGGAACCCAATTGTAAGCGAGTTTGAAAACAAATTTTTTTGTTGGTTCTGTTGTGAGACGGAAACTTTCTAATCTTCCAAGGTTCATGAAGTGAGCTTCTTTTAAGATGCCTTCCCAGGTATTTTGGATTAGGTTTGCATCAACTAGCTCCGAGAGTCTTCCAAAACTTTCAGGAATTGTTCCGTTCATCCCGTTGAAAGAGAGATCCAGTTTTTTCAATGATGACAAGTTTCCTATAGATGATGGAATGGAACCCCAGAAAGAATTTCCGGAGAGTTTAAGATATTCCAAATTCTTAAGGTTTCCTAATGAGTTGGGCAGCTCTCCAACCAGTGAGTTAGAACCTAGATCAAGAATTATTAAGTTGTTTGGCCTGCCTGAGAAACCATTAAAGAACTCATAAACCTCGCCGTTTAAACCATTAGCAGAAAGATCTAGACTCTTTAACCTGGAAAGACTTCCAAATAGTCCAGGAATTTGACCTCCAAGGTCCAAATTGTTAGACAAATCAAGGACTTCGAGAAGTTTCAAGTTCGCAAATTCACTAGGAATGTGACCAGTGAAAAAATTCCATCTGAGATAGAGCTTTGTAAGGCTAGTAAGATTGAACAACCATTGAGGGATCACAGAATTGAAAGAATTTTCTGACAAATCAAGGACTGAAAGAGAGGTGAAGTTGATGAATGGCAATGAAAGTGGAAGGCCTTGAAGCTGACAAAAATACAAGTGTAATTCCACCAGCGAAGGCAGCATATTGACTGCTTGCAGCCAACCTGCTCCTACGCGGTCCAGTTTCACAAATCCAAGATCAAGGAGTTTCAAAGATGAAAGACCTGAGAGCCAGTTCAGGTTCTCTGCCCGCAATTCCAATGTACCAGAATTGCTAAATGAATCTGCATACAGATCAAGGTACTGCAAGCTTGACAGACCACCAAGTTGAGGAGGAATCTCTCCAGAAAATGATGCAAAAGAAAGATTGAGATACCTCAAGTTCTTAAGCTGACCAAAGAACTCAGGTATCTCAGCACCTTCAAAATCATTCAAGCTCAGGTCAAAATAATCCAGATACTTCAACTGCAGCAAAGAAGGATTGATCTCACCACCCAGACAAGACCTTTTATAAGCTGTTGAATCGCTAACTCCACCATTGATCAACTGATACGGATTCCTGAGGTTGAGTTGTCTGACATGACCTGTTTGATTGTTGCACTGAATGCCACTCCATTTGCAGCAATCTTGACCCACCCAAGAAGAGAGCCTACCAGAAGGGTCAGTGAGACTCTTCTTGAAGGCAAGTAGTCCCTCTCTTTCAGCATCCAAGCACAAGACTTTGACATTATCATCAGCTAAACAAATCTTGATGGTATCTAGATATGAAGAGACAGAAAACAAAAGGATCAAAATGCAAATGTTTGAAAAATGAGTTGAGCCGAAACCAGTATAGGCAGCCATAGGTTTTGTTTTACTTCAAAAGCTATTGTACAGAAGCAAATTTATACAGGTTTGAACTATAGAAAAAGATAATGATGGGAAACATAATGGTGATTCTGTTCATTTGCCTGGTGACATGCCCACTTCCTGAAGTGGTGTGAACATAACTTGCCTAATGCTGTTGATTTTGACATGAACTCACATTAGCTGGAAGGATAACATATTTTTAGAGCAGCAATGACCTAATGAAAGGAAAACAACAAAGTTTAGTCGATTGGGGTTTGGATTTTGTACTATATTTAAATTCATACAACAATCATCTCATACTAAAATATAATATTAGACCTGAATTTATACACATGTTGAATCTTTGCTTAATAGTTTATACAATAAGAAAATGCCCATATTATGAGACCAAATTTATTGAAGATCACACTGATTTGCTTACTATATATCCTAAGACAGCCATTACCAGCATTACTAATACAAGATAAGATTAGAAAATCAAACGATTGTTTGTCAGTGGGAAACAGACAGACATTGTCTTGCATCATTCTTCTTCATATAATGGCTACTCACAAAAATATGAAGGGCATAATTGTGACAATTTTTTTTTATTTTACATAATTTTTTTCCTATCTGTCAATGGTTGAATTAGTGAAATTTCAACAATCATAACTAAATATGATAGGTAAATGTCCTTCAGAAATTCAATTGATGCTCTGGCCCTTAAGCACAACTTAGCTGATCGTGAATTCTCGATTTGCGCCTACCGTCACTCAAGTTTGAATAAACATAAAGTGCAATAATTGGTATTTAATGAGTGAAATTTCTAACCTCATCCAAACTTTAAAGAAAATAAAAGTAATACAACTGATCAGCTAGTAAAATATAAAATAAGTAAAATTTACTGAAATAACAACAAAACCTTATCCCGCAATATGCGGGTTTATTTTGATTTTATCTAATTGATTGTAGATTTATGGTTCTTGACTTCAGTTGAATAAAGTGCTTCAACAGCAGATCACATCAAGAAAATATCAGAAATAAAAATATTATATACACTGGATTAATAAATATTCTAAAAAGCTAAGAGTAAGACAGCGTTTGTTTTTTTATCTGAAGTCTTAATAGGTCTGAATTTGGCTGAAATCTGAATAAGTTTGAATGCAAATGTCTGAATGATATGTTTGTTTTTTTCTTTTATTGATCCACAAACCGAATTATCAATATTAATATTGTATAAGTGGTATTCTCTCAAAGCAATTGCTTGTAAAATCAACAAAAGATGATGAATGTAATAGTAAAATTAATTGACATACATAAATTTTGAAAAATCATATTTTATAGTCTCCAATTATACAAAAATTATCAAACACCGAATAAATAATTGTCAAATCAAGATTTTTTTTTATTTTCTAAAGTGTAATAATAAATTATTAATATCCTATTAAACCATCAGAATATATAATCATCACTAGACACATTATTAAGTATATGAAAATTTATTACTGAAATATTTAGAAGAAACACAAAAAACAAAAATAGCAATAATTGAAAGTTGAAAAGAGTTTAAGTACTAAAAGAGACAAAAAGAAAAGTTGAAAAGTGATTGTGGATTACTCAAAAATACTTTTAACAATGGTGATTCAGTTGTTCTTATGTTTTTCACCGTTAAAAAAAATGAAACTGTAAGGGAAGAAAAATATAAAACAAATAAAAGACTAGTTTTTTTATAATAGGATAAAAACTATATTAAATGAGGGTATTTTTATAAGATAATATTTAATTTTTTTAAGACTTTTTTCTATTCAGATATAAGTCAAAAAAATTTATTTTTTTCCTATTAAGTGATAAACGTATGAAATTAAGAGATAAATTAAGGAAAACAAACAAGCAAAATATCAAAATGTCTGAAAATAAGTCAAATTCATACTTCAGATATAAAAACAAACAAGCCCTAAGTGCACCTGAAGAACTTGATTATTTGCAGAGCTGTTAATGAGCGTTTTAATGGCCTTATTATGACATTCTATAACAGTAGACTTGCTTACTCAAATATAATGAGGCTGATACATTTTCATGGAAAGTCTAGAAATTTTCCTATTTTCTCAACTTATTATAAGAGTCTCGCTAACTGGCATATTGCTCGATCTACAGCTGCCAAAGTTTTAACTTTGAAAATGCTTTCGTTATCATTCTTTCCATCATCTACCGCTTACAATACCAAATAAATAGCATGCATTATCATCTTGATATGGAAAGTCTTTAACCCAATATTTAAACATGGAAGAAGCTACCGTTGGAATAGTCCTACTTTCAGGTGTAACTGGAGTGAGTGCTCCTTTCAAAGCTTCTGGTATTCAACTGTCCTAAAACTCCATGCGCCTTCCTTCATGGCTGGCTGGCTAAGCTGGGAAGGTTGGAAAGTAAGCTAGCTCGACCGGAGGCTATCGATAGCAAGCAAAAATAAAATTGAATGCATCATGCTAATAAAGACACTCGTATAATTTACTTCGAATAATGCATTGAACACATTGTTATTATATACATGTATAATTATTTTTAAGATATTAAGCATATTAAATTTAGGTCAATGTATATATAATTTTAATTACAGTATTTGATTAAAATTAGTTCATGCACATGTATAATTATTTTTGAATCTTGAGCTTATTAATTTGAGTTTAAATACTACAATTATCATATGTAATCAAGTTTCAATATATTTTTTTTGGAAACGTTGGAAACTCCGCTGCCAAACCACCCGACCCGGGCTTAAACAGAGTAGGTAATACCCCCGGTTGTCCCAGACTCTTACAAGAAATGTACCCGCTTGGCTCAAACTCATGACCTGACAACCAAGTCCTAAGTCATTTGCCACCAAGCCACATCCCTTAGAGGCATCAAGTTTCAACATGCCAACAAGGAGTCGATTATTCGGGTGACTTCATTATTATTTATGCACTTTATGTAGTTCCAAAAAACTGGAGCTGGAGAATATAAAAATACAATTGAAATGATAGGAAGCATTGATGCCATTGTTACCTGGTGCAATCCCGATTCAGGTGTATTTGAGTATATGTAATTAGTATTATATCAGTATCATTTGATCATGGTTTAGACTTGTCTTTTGTTGCATTCCTAAGTAATTTCCTTCTTACTAAATTATGTTAATTTTGATACAATGGTTTGGAAATTTGTTACGGGTTTTAATGAAGCTTTCTTTTACATATTTTATAAATAATAATTGAATATGTATTTGTTTCTTATTGAAAAATAACAATAAATATGTGATGTGTGTTTTTTTTCCAAACAGGTTTACATTGAAAAAATGATTCCGGGCTCGTTTTATTAAATTTTGCAACAGCTCACCACAACAAAAACGCTATTACTCTTCATTCAAAATTTTGTTTCTCGTTAATTAGAAGGGATGACAAAATAAATTACGGAATCAACTTTGTCTCAAATCGTAAATGAATTGAATCAAAATATGAAAGATTCATATTCGATTAGTATATTAAATAATTTTTAATTTTAGGATTTGTATTCGATTTGTTTAATAAACGAATATTCGTTTAATCATGACATGATTTAGTAACATAAATTATTGTAATTTATTTTTTATTCATTCTTCATAAACTTATATGTATTAAATACATAATAAATCCTCGAATAAATGAATCGGTGAGCTCAAATATTAAAAAAAATCTAAATTTATTAAATATTTACAAATTAATAAAAAAAAATTAATTTAATATTGAGATAATTTTGATTTTACTTCTCATTTTTAACACTTCTTTAAAAAAAAAAATCAAATTTTGCCCGCGGAATCCATGTTATAGACCTAATGTGCTTCTTCTTGATAAGGAGGTACTTTCTTTTCATTTTTTTTAAATATTTATATTGCCTCTTGGGTTTCTGGTTCTCATTCTCTTCGTGGACTCACTGGGTAAGTTTTGTTGGGCTGACTTGAAATTTTTTCTGAGTTGACTAGATTATTGAGAGCTTGATTGACTATCCATTGAATTGTCTTTTTAATTTAGTAAGATTTATTTGGTTGAATTTGATGAGAATATAACCATTTTGTTAAGAAATTGATTGATGGCCCATGAGGTAAGTTTGTTTGAAGTGATTGCAATGGGTAGCTGTTATTTTTACTTTTGATTATTTATTGTTTGTTCATTTGAAAGAGAGAAAATTCTTGGCGTTTTTTGTGGATATTTTGAATAATTTTTTTAGGTATATGCTTTGCTTTTCCCCTGTATTACTACTAATTTTGTATGTGCTGAATAGACTGGTTGTACATCAATTAAAAATATATGGAATTTACAGTGCTGTATTCCTTGAAATGTGATTGACCATGATCTCTAATGAAGTTGAAATCAGGTGTTGCTATTCAATAGGGATAATAAGAAACATTGAAAACAAATTTTTTTGTTGGTTCTGTTGTGAGAAGGAAACTTTCTAATCATCCAAGGTCCATGAAGTGAGTTTCTTATAAGACGCCTTCCCAGGAATATTGGAGAAGGTTTGCATCCACAATCTCCGAGAGTTCTTCAAAACTTTCTGGAATTGTTCCATTCATCCTGTTGTAAGCGAGTTCCAATTTTTTCAATGATGACAAGTTTCCTATGGATGATGGAATGGAAACCCAGAAAGAATTTCCTGAGAATTGAAGATATTCTAAATTCTAAAGGTTTTCTAATGAGTTGGAAAGCTTCAAGAGCGGCTTGGAGGAGTGGACGTATGTATTATTGGTCGAACCAATATAAATCTGGGTGTCAATTTCTCTAACTTTTACTCTTTTATTTATCGAAAGTTTATTTTATATCCACATTGTTTAATAACTACTTTTGGGAAATATTTTGTTGAGTATTAATTGTAGAATTGAACTATAAGCTTAATCGGTAAAAGTTACCATATAAGTAGCCTAAATCATAAAGAATTTTTAATTCCGTAATATTTGGCCAATACACAATTCATCCCCTCTTGGGTATAGTAAGTGTTGTTTGAGTGGTTGTAGGAAATTCCATATTTATTATAAATTACGGAAAATGTCAAGTGCAAGTCAGAATCCAACAATAGATGATAAGCATGGGGATTTTCCTACTAAAGAGAACCAATTCTCAGTGGAGAATAAAATACCCGTAGCTCCGATATATTCAGAATTCACTTCACAAATGAGCTATAAGAATGTGATGACTATATAGTGAAATGTAATTACTGTCAAAATACTTATAAATTCAAAAAACATGGTGGGTATGGATCATTCACGAAGCACATGCAATCAAAACATACAAATCTCTTTGGAATTGACAAAACTCAAACGCAAATGTCGAGGTATGGTCAATCTTCATCTTTTCAATTATTTCAATATAGTAATGCTAAAATTAGAGAAGAAATTACAAAAAAAAAAAAATTGATTTCAATTGAACAAGTGTCTTTTAGTTTCTGTGAAAAAATTGGTTTTAGTAATTATTGTCAAAATGCATTAATCCTAACATAAGATGGCATAGAAATACTGTAAAACATGCAATATTAAGGTTATATAAAAATATGATTTTATTAATGAATTCTAAAATATCAATAGACGTATTTTCATATGTAGTGATATATGGACTATTCATTTGCAAATATATTCATACATGGGTGTAACATGTCATTGGATAGATAATGAATGGAAAATATAAAAATGTGTTATTGCTTTTCGTGTTTTTGATAGTAGACATACTGTAGATAATATTTACAGAATTATCAAATCTATTTTAGAAGAATATAAATTAATTTATTAAAAAATCAATCGGTTTTGACAATAAAAAAGCTAATACTACTTCTATTACCGAGCTTCAAAATATTTGTCAACCAAATTTTGGAGGAAAATTTTTCATATTAGATGTGCATGTCATGTTTTAAATTTATGTGTTGAAGATGGTTTAAGAACTCTTAATGATTTTATTACTCCCATTAGAATAACAATTTCATTTTTATGATCACATCCCCAAATGATGAAAAAATTGGAAAATTTTTCTCGAACTAACAATAGAAGACCACAAAAATTCCCTAGAGATGTTTCCACTCGTTGGAATTTAACTTATAAATTACTAAACGAGTCGTATGAGTATAGAGATTTACTTTTCACATTTATTTCCAATCATGTGCACAAGTAACTTTATATCCACAACATTGGGATGCTTGTTAACTTGTTTTTTTATCCTAGGTGTAAAATAGATGGTTTAAACAACTATTTGATTAGTTATTATGAATGTATAGATTTTAACCGTGAAGATCATGATTATGTTGATATTTCTATAGTAATTAGTGAAGTTCGAAGTTTAATAATGAATTTGTATAATGAGTATAATACTAAAGGTCGATCAGTCAACCAATCTTCTAGTCAAATTCAGACTGAGCCAATTAAGATTAGAATGGTGATTGCATATTAATGCAATGGCAAACAATAATTCTGAATTTGACATATATCTAACAACAATTTTCGAGTTTGGTGATAGTTCCACAAGTAAATAATTTACAGTCCTTGAGTGATGGAGTAGACATGTAAATATATTTCCAACTCTTGCAGTAATCGCTAAACAACTTTTAGCAGCTTCAGTTTCAACGGTAACAGTTGAACAAGTTTTTAGTGCGTTAGGTAGTATAATAGACGAGATATAGTTGTAGGCACTGCATTTTTACACATAAGTCCCTATGATGAGTCTCATTTTGGAGACACTACCTTTTAAGTCACGGAGGTCACGGAAAACGGACATCGGAAGGGGAAATTCAGAATAAACAAGGTTCACTGTTTTCGTTCGTGCTACGTTCGTGTTTACGTTCGAACGTCAAACGGATTGCGGGCGTTCGTGCCGCGTTCGAGGAGGCGTTCGAACGGTGTCGGTAATTCTGGTTTTGCTGCTAGCCTCACATCAAGCCCAATTCGCCCAAGCCTTGGCCCACACGCCCAAGCCCACTTAAAACACATATTTAACACATGGTGAAATCAAAACAAATCTAAAAATCACATACCAAATTAAAAAGATATCATACCTAATCTAAACCAATCAAATATAATCATACCAAGTTAAAATCAATCAACCAATATATTATTCCCAAACTTAAAATATTGTATGCCTAATCAACATAAACTAAATATTCAACCTTCCCTATCTAGCCAAGATTTGTCCCCCTCAATCTTTGACTTCCCTTATCCAACACCAAATCAAATCCCTCTTTAATTAGCCAAATCACTTTCCTTGTCAAGCCTAACCATTTGCCTATAAAAAGAACCCTTCACCAACCTTCTCAACCCTAGCTAGCTCATACACATAAGATACACACAACTCACTCAAATCACAAAAGAAAAGAAAATAACCCCAAGCCTTCACATTAAAAGCACCATCATAACACACCAAGAGCCCTAGCCACTCAAGAAAATAACAAGAAAGAGTTCTCTTCATCCTCACTCTCCCATTGCCGAAATCACACCTTAATATAGCTGCCCCTTTAACACTAAAACATTAGCCAAATCACGCCCAAACCACCCCCTATACAGCAGCAAAAATACACTTAAAACATCCCCTAAAAAACTTAAAGTAATAACATAAATAAAACTGCATTCATAATCCTTAAAATACTCACACAAGACTACACTAAAAACCCACACAAAAACTTGGAACAGTCCGTTGAAACGTCAAAACAGGTGACCTGAACAGCGAGCAGCAAAACAGAGGCCGAACAGTAGCAAATCAGAGTCAAAAGCAGCAGCAAAAGACGGAGAACGACGACTCCAAATAGTGAGACAACGAACGAGAACAGTGAACCAGTGAACCGAAAAAGTTGCGGAGCATCCACCCTTCCGACGACCGTGTGCCGTACATCCGAGAGGTGACTTAAAAGGTTAGACCTGAGGGTACTTTTCACATTCATCTTTATTTGATTTTTGTTATTTATTTTGATCGTATTTTACTTATTCGTTAAATCTCGTTTGTGTATGATGTGTGTTGTGGCTATTGGATGAATGAGAGATGTGTCAACTCTCGCGGTATATCGGATGGAAACCGGACATAAATTTCATAGCCGATTCCGAATGGACGGTAATATGATCTGTACTCGGGACACAACTCCACGTACCGCTTGAGTAAACGGCACCATCTTTTGTTTTGTGTTGCTTTGGTTTATTTATTTTTCGTCATTTGGATTTTGTATGTCGTTTATGTATGCATGATTCAATCGAGCGCATGGGTTTAGTAAGTGGAATGAAAGATCCCCTTATGGGGAGGGGTTAAAGCCCTTTACCACGATGCTTTACTGCGCCGGTTGATGTGTGTTCGGTTGAATGCAAGATACGTTCAATCGGGCATACTAAGTTTGACATTATTGTGTTTAATTCTTTTCATGCATGGTTCAATCAAGCGCATGGGCTTAGTAAGTGGAATGAAAGATCCCCTATGGGGAGGGGTTAAAGCACATTACCACGATGCTTTGCCGCGCCGGTTGATGT
>SKCR01010216.1:0-22787 GCA_019454045.1 Zanthoxylum bungeanum | reverse complement strand
CTAGGCCGCGAGCCTAGGAACGGCGTCGCCCAGGTCCTGTGTCCTACAGTCTGGCGACTCCACTGGGGATAGTGAATTGGCCCCGAAATATTGTCTGTGATGTTTGGATTTATGTTTTAATTGACCGTGTCTATAGTGGATAAAGTAATGGTTTAATCAAAGGCATTTTAAGGTTAGGTAATGGTTTGGTGTCTTCCTTCATTCACTACCTTTCTAGAAGGAAAAGCTGTGAAGGCACCTAGATAGCCATCTACTTGTAGCCTATTGTGATGGACTAATTTGGAGGACTCGTTGTTTATTCCTGACAACAAGCGATAAGAGCCTAAGAGGCTTGGGTATTTAAGTGAGCCTCGCTCCACCTTCCCTCTGGGGGATCTACAACGGGAAATCCATTTGACAGTCCGTCACACACCATAGCTCATTGGCACGTACCTTAGTGTATAAAAAAGAGTGCGCTCACTTGGTTGCTCGAACCCTTGAGTGGGGAGACCTAGTTGTGGGCCATCCTTCGCCGGTGAGAGCCTTTGTCTATACTCTTACTAACCCACCTATAGACCGGGTTGGCTAAAGTAACAATTATTTCCTTGAATATGTGCTTGTGGACCATCCTCATTTGGATGCAGTTGGACTATTGTCAGAAATGCGGGCTTGCTGGGCCATTTAAACTGGGGCAAGTTCGCACCTTATGACTATTAGGCCAAAAGCTTCTGAAATGTTGATGGGCCACTTTGTAAAAATTATTATGTCATGTTTGCATCATCTTGCTTGTGTTTGGGAACATCGTTATTTGGATCCATTTGGACAATTTATCATGGGATATGGCTTGTTGGGCCATTTAAACTGGGACAAGGACACATCTTATGACGATTGGGCCAAAAGGCTTCTAAATAATAATGGGCCATTTTATGATTGTGTTCGGATTTTATCATTTGGATTTAGTTGGGCTCTTTGCCATAAGACATGAACTCGTTAGGCCATTTAAACTGGGACGGGTTCACTCTTATGACAGTTGTCCAAAAGCTTCTAAAATAATAATAGGCCGATTTGTTTGAGAATTTTATTTGATTAAATATATGTTATATACTTCTTATGCACATCATGCATACATACATCATGTTAACCCTTGTGTTCTGAAAGCCATCATAGATTCCCGTTGGGTTAGAAAAAAGAGATGCGACTCACTAAAAGAACAGCAACAAGCATGAGTGAATCCGCCAACGAGGGATCCCGCCTAGATCAATTGGAGATCAAAGTAGCTGAAATTGTTGAGCAATTGCAAGTTTTGACCAATGTTGTGGCCAGTTTGACTGTACCCCGTGTAGCCAATAATAGAAAGTTGTGCAACCAGAATGGAAAAAATCATTGGGAAACCTTCAAGGACCAAGCCCACTCCCTCTGGGGTTACCCCCATCAGAAATAGACAATTCTCTTATCTGGGTAAACCTTTGCCGGAGGTATTTGAAGAACTGAAAAGGCAAGGACTCTTATATCCTTTAGAGCCTAAACCACTTCCAAACCATGTGCCATGCTACCTTAACCCGAACCTTTACTGTTACTTCCATCAGCAAAAGGGTCATGAAACTAACAATTGCACCCGCCTTAGGCACGAAATCCAGGACCTCATAGACTCACACAAAATACCTGACCCTGAAAAAGAACAACCCGACACACATAGAAAACCTCCACCCACACATATGATCAACACTGGCCTACCAGACAACCTTGCCTTCCAAACCCACAACCATCAAACTTCTCGCATGGGGATACAGGACAACAGTGGCAAAAATGAAATAAAGCAGATGGGGGATTTCTGGGAAAACTTCTCGGACAGTGACGGGGAGGAGGTGGCAAAAAGGAGAAGTAAATGGGAAAAAGAACTACTGCAGTTGGAGAATCTGATGTTCGAAGAAAGCAAAAAGACGGGTGAAGACGAAGATGCAAATTATGGAGGTGTTTGTTTCCCGGATCTTATTCAATTATGATCCTGCATTTTTAATAAAGACATTGATTTTGTTCGAACGTTTCCTCAACAATAATAAAGGCGATCATTTCATTTATCTGCCTAAGACTATTACTTTCAAACTTGCAACATGAGTGTGTTCAATCTTGGTAATGTGATACTCAGAACGTAGGGAATCCTCAAAAGAAGCAAGCATAAAAGATAAGTTAGCCATTCATGAATTGGGAAATGGAGACAGTGGGACTGTTAGACTCGGAAAGAAACGGGTTCCTAGAACAAATCAGTGAAGACAGGTGGAAATGGTACTTTCCCCAAGAGAAGAATAGTCACCAAGAGAATTGGCAGAAGACCTAACCTAACGGGATAAGAAACTTATGCATGCATGCATACACGTAACATACTTTGCATTCTTTTGTGTTTGTTTTGTTTTGTATTCACAGGTTTTGAAGCAGAAATAGAGAAAGCGGTAAAGACAAGCCAATCAGAAACAGCGACAACACTGTATCAGTCAGGGGGTGAGGCCCATATAAGTATCAGTCTTGAGGGCGATGCCCATATCAGTTCAGGGGAAGAAAGCCTCATATCAGTATAAGTTTGAGAACAAAGCTCAAGGGGAAGAAAGCCTCATGTCAGTACAGTTCGGGAATAAAGCCCAGGGGAATAAAGCCTCATATCAACACAGTTCGGGAACAAAGCCCAAGGGGAAGAAAGCCTCATGTCAGTACAGTTCGGGAACAAAGCCCAGGGGAATAAAAGCCTTATATCAGTATAGTTTGAGAACAAAGCCCAGGGGAATAAAGCCTCATATCAACACAGTTTGAGAACAAAGCTCAGGGGGAAGAAAGCCTCATGTCAGTACAGTTCGGGAACAAAGCCCAGAGGAAGAAAGCCTCATCTCATCTCAACAGTTCGGGAATAAAGCTCGGGAGGAATAAAGCCTCATCTCAGTATAAGTTTGAGAACAAAGCTCGGGAGGAATAAAGCCTCATCGCAACAATTCAGGGAACAAGACCCTCAGCTCAAAATGGGAACAAGACCCACGGGAACAAAACCCACCACTCAACAATTCAGGGAACAAGACCCTCAGCTCAAAATGGGAACAAGACCCACGGGAACAAAACCCACTACTCAACAATTCATGGAACAAGACCCTCAGCTCAAAATGGGAACAAGACCCACGGGAACAAAACCCAACACTCAACAATTCAGGGAACAAGACCCTCAGCTCAAAATGGGAACAAGACCCACGGGAACAAAATCCACCACTGAACAATTCAGGGAACAAGACCCTCAGCTCAAAATGGGAACAAGACCCTCAGCTCACTTCGGGAATGAACCAGGGGTCGCAGCACCTCACCACCAAATCAACGCAACTCAACACATGGTAAGTCAAGTGACAGCTGGCAAGCCAGGTAAGTAGAAATGCATTGCATAACTTGTTGGACAATTATGACCCATAGCGTCACTATTTGTACAGATCATGGTGTGTGTTGTACAAATTAACTATGTGACAAAGGAGATTGCACTCTTATCATTTGTGATTAGATCACCTAGATATATAAATGATGAGAGGTCCCTATGATTTGTTCCTGGACGGAGAATGATATGAGACAGTATCAGTCCACGAAGGATAAATCATTAAATATCCCTAGTCAGAGTATTATCGAGATTGGACATCGATAAATACGTAAAAGACTAGTATTACACTTGTGCGCGTTTGTGAGGGCACAACGGCATAGTTCTCATATATTTGGGTATAGGATACTCATGCAAGTGTAATAGGAGGTTGTGTTTCACCGATGGTACGGGAAACAGCTTCGCTCTGGATTGACCCCCGCGGAATCCCATTGGTAGTATGACTATGTGTCTATGGGGAGTCTGCAATCAGGGTAGGTGTATTTGGTCTTAACCTGAGACTTGCACCGCTAATACATACGACAATCAATGTACTTTAGTTGAGGTCGTCCAGGGCTTTAACCGGTTCTGTGTACGCCAATGCTGGGTATATTGAGAATCGTAGTGTGTTGGGTGTGATGTCAAGACGGAAGTGTCACTCCAGTCATATGGAGATGATGGTCACGTAGGATACGGTATTAGTGCTCTCAAATGCTCGAGCTATCGGGATATTATGACAAGGTCATGTATATCCGATTATAGAGACTAGTTATCTGACATCCGACATGTGTTTCGTACGGGGCAGACACAATTCCAGCCCCAGGCCTAACACGTGATTATCCGATACTGGACAGAAATACGCAATACTACGGTATACTACGCTTGATATAGATATAATATTCCTATAATGATATTTCTGGAGAATTGGGTAGGCATGGCGCTTTGCTAGAAGCCAACCTTGTCTTGTAAATTGGTATAAACGTAGTACGAGGTACTTACGTGTTCGGATAGTCCGACGACCATATTTACTGCCAACATATCCGGAGATCTCACGGGTCGCTCCCCGATGATTCACCGATGACGTATAACTCGCACTTTAATTAATCTGGGATTAATTAGAAGAGAGAGAATATTAATCTGGGATTAATTACAAGAGAGAGAAAATTAATCTGGGATTAATTACAGAGATATTTTATCTGGGATAAAATTTTAACAAGAGAGAGAAAATTAATCTGGGATTTATTACGGAGATATTTTATCTGGGATAAAATATTAATTAGAAGAGAGAAAATTAATCTGGGATTAATTACGAAGATATTTTATTTGGGATAAAATATTTATTAAATGAGAGAGAACGATTAATTTGGAATTAATCGATAAAATATATATTTGATATATTAGCGGAAATTGGATTTCGACGCAAAGTTAAAATTGGATTTTAATTTCGGGTAAGCGAATTAATTTGGAATTAATTCGCGAGCGATTTTATAATTTTTCGAGGCATTATTATTTACGTCGCAACGGAAAATTTGTTAATTCGGAATTAACGGAACCGAACCCGAGCTTCGTCGCGTTGCCGCAAATACCAATTTATATCTGGAATATAATAATTGGTAGGACCCACCACTATTATTATATTATAAGTGGTGGGAACATCACTAGTAATATTATATATTATAATTTTGGTGGATGTTTCCACTAAGTATTATTATATATTATTCTTTTGATTTTTTGAATAAAGAAATGGTAAGTGGTTTATTGTTTTTTGGAAATACAAAGCCATTAACATTTTTTATTCCCACTCACACTCTCTCTCCTCTCATTCACGTTTTCACGTGAAGCCATTTTTTTCTCTCTTCTCCCTTTTCTTCTTCTTTTCTTTTCTTTCTTCTCTCACGGCTTGGAGCCGATTTCTTCATCAATTTTTATGGTTTGACCGAATGAAGAAGAGGAATAAGGAAGATGATAAGTGCTAGCACACACTTGGGTTTTACAAAGGTGATAGGGAAGTGAGTTTGTGAGCTTGGAATCTCTTTGGAGCTTGAAGCTTGGAGCTTCCATGGAGACCACCCATGGCCGAATTTTGGAGACACAAAGAGGACCAAAACCGAGCAGCCCCTGCTGTTTTTGGAGGCCAAACCGAGCACCAACAAGGAGGAAAACACATCTTGTTCTTCCTAGCATCAAACCATTCATTGTGAGTATGAATTCCGCCTTATTCCTTTGATGTATTCATGCGAATTTATGCTTGATTTGTTGATCTTGGGACCTATATTAGAAACCAACAATGGTATCAGAGCATAGTTCAAGCATGAAAAAGTTAGGGTTAAAATTGGGTAAAATCAATTGAAGCATGATTTGGTTGAATTGATTGATTAAGTATGCTTGTATGTTGATTAATTGAAGTTGTGCATGATCAATTTCAAGAAAATTGGATTGGATCAATTTTCCCCAATTCTTTAGGTTGAACATATAGCTTGAAATTGGGTAAAATGTGTTTGAGCATGTTTTAATTAAATTGGATGTTTAAGTATGCTTAAAACATGTTTAATTGAAGTTATGTATGTTCAATTTCATGGAATTTGGTTGGATCCATTTTTCCCCAAATTGTGTGTTGGCCAAGATTAATAAATTTGGGTAAACTTGATTTTGAGCATGTTTGATGAAATTGGATGATTTAGAATGCTTAAAATATGTTAATTGATGATTGATTGAATCGATTTGATGAAAATTAGTTTGGAACAATTTTCCCAAATTGCTTATGTTGGCCGAATACAAATAACCCATAATGTCTTGGAATTTTTTGATTTTTGAACATTGGATGTGTTGGAAATCATTCGGGAATATGATTTAATGTCGATTGTCAAATTAATTGGATTGAATTCGAATCGGACGTAAAATCCCCTAATTGCCAAGAGACTTGAAAGCATGTAAATTGGGTTTGATTTTAATGAATTGTGTTGGACACTATTTGGTTATTAAAATGCATGATTAATTATGCTAATTGATGTTTTAGAAATATTAATTGGGTGATTAATTGCGTATTACACTTAGGTTAATTAATTATGGAATTTGGAATTTTATAAGTTAATTAATTTGGGCATGATTTTGGAAATTGGGCTTGTTAGGTTGTAATTGGGCTTTTGGGCTTTGTTGTAACAAAGTTGGGTTTATGCAAAATTGGTTGGATCCAATTAGGCCCAAAACCGCATCCAAAAGGTCCAATTATGACTTTATGGACCTTAATTATTTAATTGGGCCTAATGGGCCAAAATTAATTTAAAGGCTTATGGGGTAAATCCCGGATTGGACCTTGGTTATCGGTTTGACCCGAGTTGACCAAAAGTCCACGCCTTATAGAAATTAATTAAAAGCTCATTGGACTTTAATTAAATAAACATTAGATGTTAATTGGGCTTTGAGACCCAAAACGATTGAATTTGGAATTTAAATCGTAAAAGGTTTATTAATAAAAGTGTAATATTTAATTTGGAATTAAATAGTGAATTAGTATTAAATACATATTAAATTGGGTTTAATGTTGTAGTTTAATTTAATTCAAGAATGTGTATTTTGAGTACTTATTCTCAAAAACGAGTTTGACTCGCACAAAATCAAATCGTTGTTTGAACATTGGATGATCACTTAATTATCAGATTAATTAATTGGATTAGATTGATTGATAACATGCTTGTATGAATACATGGTTGCGATGCATGAATAATGTATATCGGATGGATATTAGTCGGGAGTGGCAATTTTAGAAATTATTGTAATAAATTTGATTTATTAATTGGACCTGCGTGTCCAGCCTTATCACCTCTATACTCTTTGTATTCTCTTCTCACCTATTCCCCTCAATGTAAATGAGGTTTCTTTAGAAGTGTAGTGTAACGGGTAGAAGTACATACATGTGCTAGCTTTGGAGAGAGAAAATGAGAGATTTGATCTAGGATCAATGTAAAGTATCCATCCGCATATCATTATTATTTTATTTCATATACGCTTTATTATGTGTTTAGAATGCATATTTAAGGGTGTATGATGATGAGACCTTAACAAAGATAATAAATTGGTTGCCAATTTGCACGCGAAAAACCCTCGTTCATATTAAGCGTCTTTCCTTCCGTTGAGTGATTCTCACTCAAGATCCGAGACTGGCATTGGGTTGTTGGCCAAAGTCAAGCCCTTTGTCCGTCGAAGATGTGTTTGAATCACGAGAGTTTTGTTCCAAATCGGTGTCTTGTCCAAGTTGTGGTTTGTTGGCCAAAGTCAAGACCACTTCTTGTCCATCGACATTGATTACGAAGCTTTCCATGGTCAATGGGTCGCGCTTGACTGGGATCAATAAGTTTGTTGTGCCAAAGCCAAGGCTTAGTTGATTCAGAGGAAAAAGGTTAGGTAATACATTGGATGTATTGGCATATATAAGATATATGTTTCGGACTTGGACGTCCTCCTACCAGATCTAGGAATTGGATTGGATCCAATTGATCTTAGAGATCTACCTAGTTAATTATCATACAATTTGTTGGCCAAAGTCAAGATTGTGTGATATTTAACGGGATCCTAGCCCACTAGGAAACACGGTTTCCCGAGTACTCGACAGAGGGTTAGAGGCTCGCCGAAAAATAGTGGGAGGCAAGAATTGAATTTGCAATACTCGTTCAATTTCTCGCCATACGCGCTCATTCAAATTATTTCGTCGTTAGATTAAATGTTAGTTGGACTAATATTTAAAATTGTTGTTTTAATTTACAGTTAGACTGTATTATAGTTGATTATATATAATTGGATTATATTAATCAATATATTTGAATTAATTAATTTCAGTTTACAGTTGATTTTATAATTGGATTATAGTAATCAATGTAATTGAGGTTAATTAATTTAAATTATATTTGATTATATAGTTGGACTATTATAATCATTATAATCAATAGTACCACAAATCGTTGATTAAATAGTTGGACTATTAGAATCAAGATATAATGAAAGATTAATGTTTAAAACATAATCCTGGGTGAAAATGTATTTAAACGACTTTAATTTTCAAATTGGGAATAATTTCAAGATGGTCTTGGAAATTAATAAGTTATTTTATTTGATAAAATAATGAATTATGCCTAAAGCCCGGAGTTAAGCAAATAAGTGGAATATGGATTTGGAATATTCATATAATGATAATTATAGTGCTTAATCCATTATACTTTGATTTTACAAAGTACTAAAATTGGAATAAATAATTCTTGGAGAATTAATGACTATTCTCAAGGAGACAAAGTCAAACTTTGCAATTAGGCAAGTTGTGCAAGGCACACCTTACTTCGATATTCTAGAAATCCGAGGCTTGGCCAAAGGCTACTGGAATATTGAAAATGGCAAAGGCAAAATCATTATAATCTTTTTGGAAGATAAAAGGACATCCTAATAAGGAATTGAAGACGAGCAAGGCTCTTACTTCAAATATGTTTGTCATAATTATGTTCACAACTAGTATTGAAATTGGATTTTAAATACTTAGAGTGATACATAAATATGTACTGTTGTTCAGAATCTGTTTTGAACAGGATACTGACTTCAACTGAGATTAATCTGCGAATTGAAAACGGGACGATAGTCGCTGTTTTAACCATAGATATCTGAATTTAGGAACTGCCATCGGGTTAGTACTTAAATTTAGAAATTGTTATAATGTAACTAGTTTGACTAGAAACATTATCTCTATATCGCGTATAACCCGCTGCGGGTGTACCTTTATATTCTAGAACACTAAAGTGTTTTATTATATAAAGATGATATTGAGATAAACACATTAGATGTGAATAACAGAATTTATATTTGAATATAAATATATCTCAAATATATAACATGACAAACAAATAGCTCGAACTGATTGATCAGGTTGAAACTTGTTTGTGGCATTGTTGTCTGGGACATAACTAAACAAGAATCGTATATCCACACTTTTGAAGAGTGGGTACTAGGACTAATTTGAACCTATTCAAATAAAGTCTACGAATCTAGTTTATTGGGCAAAATGCCTATAACACTATTTACTTGGTAAAAGTGTAAGTGCCACTGATCTGTTAGCCCTAGTTCATAGTGAAGTAAGTGGGCCCATCTCTAGCAAGGCTAGATATGAATATGAATATTTCATGACCTTTACGGATGTGGCATCACGTATGGTTATGTGTTTCTTTTGAAGAACACAAATCGGAAACTTTCAAGTTTCGACACGAAATAGACAAACAGATCGACTAAAGTATAAAACCCAAAATGGATAAGTGCCAAATGTAGGTAATCCTAGGGATACCATAAATATTGTACTTATACACCTCACCAGAGAATAATTAGATTATTGCTCACCATGCGGTTTTCCTGATAGGAATACCGATATGCAGTGGTAAGTGGGAGGATAGCATAACTCGATTTAAAGTCGGAGTAATACTATTTAAGGCACTGAATCCTAATGGAACATAAATAGTTCATCAAGGATGAAACTATACCATTTATCTTCAAATACACAAGAACCGCGTAGGTCGGATAGAGTCAGAAAACAACCTGGGGTATGGGTTTCTGATGTCACCTCATAAGGATGTCTATCTTATTGAGGAATACCAACTGGCTACGTACAAGGAAGTGATACTAGGTATCGACTCCCTTATTATGGCAAAGTACTATATAATCCGAAATGGATTCCATGTATATCAACCAGTTTGGATACTTGTTGATGTACCACAAGACATTGTGCCTACTGGTACTATGTAAGTCTTCAAGGCAGACGTACATGGATGGCAACATACCAACGTATAAAGCTAGGCTTTTAACGGAAAGGTATCGTTATCGACATTGTGTTGATTACGATTCAACCTTTTACCTATTGCCACGGTAAATCCATTTGGATAATGCTTGCTGATGTGAGCATGAGTTCTTGGAATTATCGTTTTGATGTAATCATAATGGTGTATGATTTAATTCAAAACGAAAATGATTCTTGTGTATATAAGAGGGTTAGTGGGAGCGCACTGACAGTTGATGTCCTATAAAATAATGATAATATGTCATTTCTTGGAAATGATATTCCCATAAAATAAAAACGGCGAAAGCTTGGCTTTCGAAATACTCTTCGTGGAACCGTACATTGAAAAATGTACGAGACCTGGTGTCTCATACGCTTTGAGCATATGGATTCACAAACAGGCCAATCCGAGTGAAAGTCACTGGATTGATGTTAAGAACATCCGTTAGTATCTTAGAGAACTAAAGATGTTGTCTTTGTCTATGGAGAAGGAGAACTTGAAGTGACTAGGATCACTGTAGCAAGTTTCCTATAACCGATAAAGACGACTAAAAGTCGCAAACGGTACTATACAGTTTAAATAACGGTGCAGTGAGCTGGAAATCTTCCAAGCAAGATACTGTTACCGAATAAACAACAAATGCGGGTTAATTGCAGCAGCTGAAGCAGCAATAGAAGCTATCTGGGTAAATAACAAATCTAATTAGATTAGATATAGTTCTGTTAGCAGCTGAGCTAGGCGTTAGCACAGGCTAAAGAATTAATGGTCTCATCAACGATCCAGATACATACTTCGATATTCATCTGATTCGTTCGGATCATACATCGTGGCGATGTGATGATCGAATAAATCGCATCAAGATGTTATTCATGAAAATCCGCTGACGAAAGCTTTTCTCAGCAGTTTGAGCCAACCGTACATAGTTCGGGTGTAAGACACTCGAGTGACTGGCTATAGGCCAAGTGGGAGATTGTTGGACAATTATGACCCATAGCGTCACTATTTGTACAGATCATGGTGTTGTTGTACAAATTAACTATGTGACAAAGGAGATTGCACTCTTATCATTTGTGATTAGATCACCTAGATATATAAATGATGAGAGGTCCCTATGATTTGTTCCTGGACGGAGAATGATATGAGACAGTATCAGTCCACGAAGGATAAATCATTAAATATCCCTAGTCAGAGTATTATCGAGATTGGACATCGATAAATACGTAAAAGACTAGTATTACACTTGTGCGCGTTTGTGAGGGCACAACGGCATAGTTCTCATATATTTGGGTATAGGATACTCATGCAAGTGTAATAGGAGGTTGTGTTTCACCGATGGTACGGGAAACAGCTTCGCTCTGGATTGACCCCCGCGGAATCCCATTGGTAGTATGACTATGTGTCTATGGGGAGTCTGCAATCAGGGTAGGTGTATTTGGTCTTAACCTGAGACTTGCACCGCTAATACATACGACAATCAATGTACTTTAGTTGAGGTCGTCCAGGGCTTTAACCGGTTCTGTGTACGCCAATGCTGGGTATATTGAGAATCGTAGTGTGTTGGGTGTGATGTCAAGACGGAAGTGTCACTCCAGTCATATGGAGATGATGGTCACGTAGGATACGGTATTAGTGCTCTCAAATGCTCGAGCTATCGGGATATTATGACAAGGTCATGTATATCCGATTATAGAGACTAGTTACCTGACATCCGACATGTGTTTCGTACGGGGCAGACACAATTCCAGCCCCAGGCCTAACACGTGATTATCCGATACTGGACAGAAATACGCAATACTACGGTATACTACGCTTGATATAGATATAATATTCCTATAATGATATTTCTGGAGAATTGGGTAGGCATGGCGCTTTGCTAGAACCCAACCTTGTCTTGTAATTGGTATAAACGTAGTACGAGGTACTTACGTGTTCGGATAGTCCGACGACCATATTTACTGCCAACATATCCGGAGATCTCACGGGTCGCTCCCCGATGATTCACCGATGACGTATAACTCGCACTTTAATTAATCTGGGATTAATTAGAAGAGAGAGAATATTAATCTGGGATTAATTACGGAGATATTTTATCTGGGATAAAATATTAACAAGAGAGAGAAAATTAATCTGGGATTAATTACGGAGATATTTTATCTGGGATAAAATATTAATTAAAAGAGAAATTAATCTGGGATTAATTACGAAAATATTTTATTTGGGATAAAATATTTATTAAATGAGAGAGAACGATTAATTTGGAATTAATCGATAAAATATATATTTGATATATTAGCGGAAATTGGATTTCGACGCAAAGTTAAAATTGGATTTTAATTTCGGGTAAGCGAATTAATTTGGAATTATTCGCGAGCGATTTTATAATTTTGCGAGGCATTATTATTTACGTCGCAACGGAAAATTTGTTAATTCGGAATTAACGGAACCGAACCCGAGCTTCGTCGCGTTGCCGCAAATACCAATTTATATCTGGAATATAATAATTGGTAGGACCCACCACTATTATTATATTATAAGTGGTGGGAACATCACTAGTAATATTATATATTATAATTTTGGTGGATGTTTCCACTAAGTATTATTATATATTATTCTTTTGATTTTTTGAATAAAGAAATGGTAAGTGGTTTATTGTTTTTTGGAAATACAAAGCCATTAACATTTTTATTCCCACTCACACTCTCTCTCCTCTCATTCACGTTTTCACGTGAAGCCATTTTTTTCTCTCTTCTCCCTTTTCTTCTTCTTTTCTTTTCTCTTCCTCTCACGGCTTGGAGCCGATTTCTTATCAATTTTTATGGTTTGACCGAATGAAGAAGAGGAATAAGGAAGATGATAAGTGCTAGCACCACTTGGGTTTTACAAAGGTGATAGGGAAGTGAGTTTGTGAGCTTGGAATCTCTATGGAGCTTGAAGCTTGGAGCTTCATGGAGACCACCCATGGCCGAATTTTGGAGACACAAAGAGGACCAAAACCGAGCAGCCCCTGCGTTTTTGGAGGCCAAACCGAGCACCAACAAGGAGGAAAACACATCTTGTTCTTCCTAGCATCAAACCATTCATTGTGAGTATGAATTCCGCCTTATTCCTTTGATGTATTCATGCGAATTTATGCTTGATTTGTTGATCTTGGGACCTATATTAGAAACCAACATAACTTTGATAGGATTGTCACTGTTGCACATTACACAAGTCCCATCAAAGTGGGGGCGACTGTAGGCACTGCATTTTTACACATAAAACCCGATGAGGAGTCTTATTTGGAGACAACTACCTTTTGAGTCACGGAAGCCGCGGGAAACAGATATCGGAAGGGGAAATTCAGAATAAACAAGCTCAATATCTTCGTTAGTGCTGCGTTCGCTACTTCGTTCGAACGGGAAACAGATTGCGGGTGTTCGTGTCGCGTTCGTGGGCGCGTTCGAACGGTGTCGGTAATTCTGGTTTTGCTGCTAGCCTCACGCCCAGCCCATTTAGCTCCCCAAAGCCCATAAAACGCATCCCAAATTAAATAAATAAATATTAACTTAAATATTAAACATTAAATAAAATATTTAAACCAATTAAATAAATAAATAAAACATATACCAAACATAAAATAAACAATTACCAACTTAAACTAAAATCATGCCTAAATTAAACAAATAACATACGAAATCAAAATATAATCATGCCTAATTAAAATCAATCAACCAATTATATTTTCAATCTAATAAGATACTTACCAATATAAATATTTGTATTCCTAAACCAACACAAATTAAATATTCAACCTTCCCTATCTAGCCAAGATTTGTCCCCCCTCAATCTTTGACTTCCCTTAACCAAACCAAATCAAATCTCTTTCCTTGTCAAGCCTAACCATTTGCCTATAAAAAGAACCCTTCACCAACCTTCTCAACCCTAGTCCATAGCTAGCTCATACACACAAAACACACACAACTCACACCAAATCACGAGAGAAAAGAAAATACTCCACACATACACAAAAGAGAACAAAAGAGCCCCAACCATCTCCTCCATAGCCGAATCCACCACAAATAACCACCTTCACATCACCGAAACTAAAAACGCCAAAACAACCCTTAGCCGAATCCTAAGACACGCCTAAACAACCTCCTAAATCACCTTAAAACAGCAGCCACAAATCCTTAAAAAACAGTAATATAAAAACTGCATAGATAATCTTAAAAATAATCACATATAATTGCACTAAGAACCCACACAAAACTTGGAATAGTTTATTGAAAACATTAAAACAGGTGGTCCGTGCAGTGAGCAGCAAGACAGAGACCAAATAGCAGCAGAACATAGTTCGAACCGTAAGCATAACAGCGAAGCAGTGAGCTAGGACGTTGAACCAGTGGACCAGAAAAGTTGCGGAGCTTTACCCCCTTTTGATCTCCGTGGAACGCGAGTCCGAGAGACGGCTTAAAAGGTTAGACCTGAGGGTACCTTTCACACTTATTCTCATTTTATTTTCTGGTAATTTATTTTGATTATATTTTCTGTATTTGTAGTATTCGTGGTGTGTATGATGAATGTTGTGGGTATCAGATGAATGAGAGATGTGTCAACTCTCGCGGTATATCGGATGGAAACCCGGACATAAATTTCATAGCTGATTCCGAATGGACGGTAATATGATCTGTAACTCAGGCCACAACTCCACGTACCGCTGGGTAAACGGCACCATCTTTCTTTTGTCGTGTTGCTTTTGTTTATTTAGTTTTCTTTACTTGAATTCAATATGTCGTTTAGTTATGCATGATTCAACCAAGCGTATGGGCTTAGTGAGTTAGTCCAAAGGTCCTCCATTTGGGAGACAAAGAGCCGAAAAGGCCACCTTTGTGACACTAGTTCGCCGCGCCGATTGATGTATGTTCGGTTGGATGCGAGATACGTTCAATCAGGCATACTTAGTTTGACATTATTATATTTATTTTCGTATGTATAATTCAATCGAGCGCATGGGCTTAGTAAGTGTGATGTGAGATCCATATGGGGAGGGGCTAAAAGCCCTTTACCACGATACTTTGCCGCGCCGATTGATGTGTGTTCGACTGGATACAAGATACGTTCAATCGGGCACACTATGTCTGATATTATTTATTTCATGTGTTGTGATGTGACGCGCATGGGCTTAGTATGTTGTCTAAAGGTCCTCTCTTTGAGAGATCAAGAGCCCCAAAAGGCCACCTTTACGGCAGTGCTTCGCCGCGCCCCTTTATTTTGTGTTTATGTATTGCATCCCATTTCATGCATCAGGTCCGTTCCCGTTCGAACGCGTTTACGAACGCAACTCGAACGCGCATGCATTTTTGCCTTATCATGCATCAGGTCTCATTTCTGTTCGAACGCGTTCACGAACGCCATACGAACGCGAGCATTCTGTTTCATTTCCGTTCGAACGCGTTTACGAACGCTACTCGAACGCGAACATTCTATTTCATTTACGTTCGAACGCGTTTACGAACCTACTCGAACGTGAGCATTCTGTTTCATTTCCATTCGAACGCGTTTACGAACGCTACAAAAACGCGCACACACTGAACTGAGTCTGCCTTATCATATTCATGTATAATTGCCTCTTGGTTGATCTTTCTTGTGTTATATAGCCAACTGTATTATTTGTATTCAAGCATGATTAGACTGTTAGCATGTTATTTGGTTAATAGGTTCATGAGATAGTACTCAAGCATGATTATGTTGTTCTTAGTTTTCCATATCATAGGATTGAAATATGTTCATGAGATTGCCATGTGATGTTGCATGTTGTGATGAACTTGTTGATGTATGCATATGAATTTAGAAGCATGATATCTTTGGAATAAATGTAATTTAAGCCTGGTTAAATTATCATATAAATCCTTTCATTACAAGTGACATGAGTAAGGGACCATTCCGAACCCAACGGTTTGAGGTCTTCCCTTGCGAGGGGTGAATGCGGCCTTAAATCTTTGTCCCGGTTCACACCGGGTGGCGACTCCATGTTATTTAATACTTCCCAACTAGGCCGCGAGCCTAGGAACGGCGTCGCCCAGGTCCTGTGTCCTACACAAACTTAGTAGAAAAACAGATAAATACACCAATCAACAAGGAGATTTAACGTGGTTCGGTGGATTTGGATCCGACCTACGTCCACGGGCACAAACAAGATGATACTTTTATTATTCAAAATGCGCTTCTCAGACCGTTCTTTGTGTTTTACAAGTCAGAGCTTGGTGATTCTGATCTCAACTCTACCTTGCTCTCAACTTGCTCCTCTTATTCTCTCTTTTTGTTGTTCTCCCTTTCTCTTGTCCTCTTCTACACTCACTCTAAACTACTACTACCCTCCTATTTATAATGGTGAAGAAATCATATTCCTATTTGTACAAGAATTTCCTAGTTGAAACTATTCCTTTTTTCCATAAGGATTCCTAGCCAAAGCTATTCTCTTTTTCCATAAGGATTCCTAGCCAAAAACTACATTTACTTCCTTTATCATACTAGGATATTGACTTACTAGTTTACCCCATGAAAGTATGATAACTTATTATCTTATCTCATATGGATAGTGTTAGGGGGTATTCGGGTCGGGCGCAGCGGAAGCGCGGGTTTGGGGCGCAAAAGGTATTTCAAAACTTTTTCAAAATACCGAGTAAATTATTCAATATCTAATATGAATAATCTATTCGTGTTCCACCCATAAACTAAAACATTACTCACATGTATGATCCGATCAAATGGAGTAATAATCCGACCACAAAAGTGCCGACCACATTATGTCCGACCAGACGAGGACCGACCACAAAAGTGCCGACCACATTATGTCCGACCAGACCACAAAAATGCCGACCACATTATGTCCGACCAGCCGAGGACCGACCAGCCGAGGACCGACCACATTCAAACAGACGAATATTTTTCATGCATCATATACAAATCCAAATACTCAACATAAATGAAAAGCCAAAAGGTGGTACAAGGTCAAAAACCTTGAAACCAATACTTAAATCATGTTTCTAAAACACCATTCTTCCATCCAATCAAAGTCTCAACACAATGAAACAACTCAAGATCAAATCTAGGTCATCTAAGAGTGGGTCAACAACTCTAGATTAGCAACTTGGTTTCCAAAACCATAAAAGAAAGTTTATTACTACAATAGTTATACACTTCCTTCATTACAAATGCTTCACACTTCACCAAAACTTCCATCAACAAAAACCACAAGGAATAAAGAAAGAAACATCCTAAGAATGTCATATATTAAAGCCTAGAACCTAAGGAACAAATTCCTTACTAATAGCAAGTTCAAGAAACTTACTAAAACTCCAAGCTTTTTTGATTTTTTGTCTTTCTTTTCTCAAGCTTCCTTTTGTCTTTCTTCAATGGAGTTTTTATGTTTTTGTAAAGTGTATTAGGTTATCTAAAATGAAGATGAAATGAAAACAATATATACTTGTAATGATTTGCCCTTGGCCGAAAATCACAAGCATTTACCAAATTATTTTCATTTCAATTTCATTTCAAAAACATTTAATCAACTTGCATAAATATCCAAAAACAACTTTATTAGATATTTTATTAAAGTCAATTAAGGCAACTAATATCATTTAGTTAATATATCCTAATGTAAGATATTTATATCTTAATTAATTTAATCATTTAACAATTAAATAATTAATTAATTAATCAAATACAAATATATAAATATATGTATAATATTTACATTAAATATTAAAAACATATATTCATTTAGGATAAAAGTCAAATAACTTATTTTGACTATTAATTAATGTGTATTTAAATTAATCAAGTATTAAATGTAAATACACAAAAATTAAGCAAATGACTATCTAGTCCTTTTAGCACGTATCTTGCGTTTAACCTTTAAACGACTTTATAAATAATCAATATTATTTATTAATGTTGCTTTAGTGCTCTACGAGTATGTTTCATTATTGAGACTCTCTAGATTCAGGTATATCCGTCACGAAATCAAATTTCGTGTCCATAATCTATCCACCCGTAGATTATGACGATCACGGATAATCTCGCTGAACCATACAGGTCGAGGTCATGGCAAATGTATAATTCCTCCGTCACAGGTATCCGGATAAAACCCAGAGATATAGATGTAAACGTCAAATCTCTATCGGGATTATCCAGTCGACTATTCTATTAACAATCTCAAAAAGACTGTTTAGAACTAGCTTCTAAACTTTACCACGGGCCCATGGTTTTATCTGATTGCTAATCATATGGACTACCTATGCTCTGATACACAGAACTGACGGATCCTATCTTGATACACATAGGACACCCTGAGGATCTGTCTACACCCAACGAACATGCGGAGGTCTGATCTAAATAGATCGGTGACGTGACTGCCGTCTAAGTGTAGAAGATGTCTCATGTGCCCACAATGGCATCTCAAGTCTAAGAATCACAAGTGCTACTCAACCTAAGAAGATTCTTATTGACGCTGGTGTACCATCCATTAAGAATCTTCGGTGAGTCGTTCAGTGTTTATCTGCTATAAACACCTACACGTCTATACTAGTCTCCAAGACTAAAGGTTCATTGAGAAACCATTGGAATCATATATTCCAGTATACAACATGTACCGGTCTCAACGGGTTTACTATATGACCAAGTAGTGTAAACCTTGACCAGGAACTGTCTGAGAATGACAACGTCATGATACTTCTCAATGACCGTTGCGACGCTTTTGCAACTGTATCATGACTAATCATTCTCGGGTCATTACGCCTTTACCATATAGAAATATAGATTATATTATAGAAACTGCATATGTTATTCATAACAATAATGTTTTACAGAAGTATTTAACAGAAATACAACCGGGAATTGGCGCTCAGAGCACCAACCCCTACAGATAGAATGCCTTATTTTCCCGAACATGTCTTGCCATATGCTCGGTCTTCATGTGGTCGGTCATAATAGTCTTTTATACTGAAAATGCTGCTGTCGACCTGATAATTGCCCGGTCATCCGAACCAAAGTGGTCGGTTATCGGATCATAAAGTTCTCGGCCACTCACTCATGTGGTCGTGTTGGTATTAATGATCTTGACCAAGGAGAAATTACCTTTTTGCCCCTGTCGTGCTGTCTTAAATACCATAGTGCCTAAAAACACCATCAACATCTGTCCCCTAATAATCGGTAACAACGAGTTTGCGAGTTGATGCCGGGAACTATAAAAAAGATGGTGTGCCGATGAATCCGTCGGTGGTCATTCCAGGAATCGCAGAGAAAAAATGCCTTGGCTGCAAATCTGGTCCTTCCTGCCACCCTCATGTGCTCAGTCAACGAGGATCCCGATATCTACCCGTGGAGACAATGCTTTTGCCCTTATGCTGACGACGACCGACTCGGTGGGACGTAACCCGACCCGAGCTGAAATGAACACTTGGCTCTGGGGGAAATGTTATGTCCCCAGACCAAAAGGACGGACTCGGTGGGACATGACCCAACCCCGAGCTGAGAAGAACACCTGGCCCTGGGGGGATGTCACGTCCCCAGACCAAAAGGGCGGACTCGGTGGGACACGACCCGACCCCGAGCTGAGATGAATGCTTGGCCCTAGGGGAATGTTACGTCCCCAGACCAAAAGGGACGGACTCGGTGGGACGTAACCCGACCCCGAGCTGAGAGAAACCAAGTGACCTCGGCGGAACGAATCCAGCCCCGAGCTGAATAAACAAGTGGTCTCGGCGGAACGAATCCAGCCCCGAGCTGAATAAACAAGTGGCATCGGCGGAACGAATCCAGCCCTGTGCCAGGTAATCTTTGGGACTTGCTCAGAAGGGAATTGAATCAACCTTGTGAAGCCCTACCGAATCTGGCACGGGCGTCCCCTTGCCAGACCAGCGAAAAACAAAATCAAAACTTTGAAAATTAAGACCAAAAAGGTGGGGGTGACTCGGCACTTGTCCCAAAAGAAAACTTTTTACAAATGTATACAACAGCGCAGATGCCTCAAAATAGCGTCCTGCCCGAGGCCTCCAAAACACAATTCTGAATCTTTCAATTCAGTGTCCCAGCGAATCAGGATTCGGATCAGAAGAGCGTTTGATTGGTAAGGGCACATCCTCTACACGTCGGTTCACTGGGGAGCCTGTGTATTGTATGAGGGCTCCTCCTTACCACGCTAGAGTAGGCACACGCTACAGGGGCACAACGCATCCCCGTGCTGCGTCTCTCGCGGATCCGGATGATGAATGGATCAAAGAGTGTCCGGGATACTAAGAGCACATTCCTCCTTAGGTCCGGCATCACTGGAGCTAGCAATCGTCACGGGGGCATCATTATCCCTCGTGCTATGCTTTCCCACGGATCCATTACATCGGGAAAGTGAGGATCAAAGAGTGTTCGACACATTAAGGGCATATTCCTCCTTATGTTCGGTAACACTGGAGTAAGCAATCGCCACGGGGGTATCATCCATCCCCGTGCTATGCTTCTCACGGATCCTATGCATCGAGTATGTCCCTGAGGACCCCGAGCCAAGAGAGATACTTGGTTCTGGGGGAATGTCTCATCCCCAGTCCAATGAGCATGACTCGGTGGGACGTAACCCGACCCCGAGCCGAAAAAGGCACTTGGACCTGGGGGAATGTTACGTCCCCAGTCCGAAGGGCTGACTCGGTGGGACATATCCCGACCCCGAGCTGAAAAATGCACTTGGACCTAGGGGAATGTTACGTCCCCAGTCCGAAGGGCTGACTCGGTGGGACATACCCCGACCCCGAGCTGAAAAAGGCACTTGGACCTGGGGGAATGTTACGTCCCCAGTTCGAAGGGCTGACTCGGTGGGACATACCCCGACCCCGAGCTGAAAAAGACACTTAGACCTGGGGGAATGTTACGTCCCCAGTCCGAAGAGCTGACTCGGTGGGACGTACCCCGACCCCGAGCTGAAAAATGCACTTGGACCTGGGGGAATGTTACGTCCCCAGTCCGAAGGGCTGACTCGGTGGGACGTAACCCGACCCCGAGTTGAGAAAGGCACTTGGACCTGAGGGAATGTTACGTCCCCAGTCCGAAGGGCTGACTCGGTGGGACGTACCCCGACCCCGAGCTGAAACAAACATCGATCTCGGCGGTACAAGAGCAGACCCGAGCCGGAAAGAGACATCGGCTTTTGTAAGGCGTCATGGTCGGCATGTTAAACCTTTTCGGGAATTTTGCTGATTTTATTTCTTTTGTGAGGGGGGACTCATCTTTACTGTCTCGGGCATTTCCTATATCTGTATTGGGGAATACTCCCCATCTGGCTAGCTCCCCCCGCAACCAAGATTTCATGCTGCTGTCTTTGGTTCCATGCCGCCTCTTGCGATTTCCTCTCGTTCTGTTGTCTTGGGCGTGGTGCTTCTCAGGTCCGGTATCTTCCCGCGTTCTTTCGTCTTATTCTTTCCCTCTTCTCCTGGTGTTGTGAGGGCTATCATAGGAGGAGTCTGGTGACGATTTGTCATCCTCTTCCTCCCACATGTCCTCAGTTTGGGAATCTTTCTGAACCATCACAGATCTTACCCAGTAGGGGCCCCTCCTCCGGGGTCTGTCGTCCTCACTTGTGTCAACAAGTCTTTTTCCCTCTGCTTTTTCGTTCCCTTGTCGGCTAGTCCCGTCCTCGTCGTGTGCTCCCTCTATCTTTTCCAACCGGTCTACTATGGTTTTTAGCAAGGTTTGATTTTCCTTCATTTCTTTCCTTAGGTTCTCCTCGATCTTCTCTATCCAATCTGCGGCTGAGTTTCCTGATGATTGGTGGTTTCCGCCTTCCGCCATTGTCTTACTACACGAGTTGCTTTTTGTCCAGTTCCCCACAGACGGCGCAACTGTTGACGGCGGATTTTGGTCTCAGGGTAATATTGGAATATCACTCCCGAGGAATCCTCCTTCAATAGTGAATTTGTTTGGTTATGGGGGACCAAAGGCAAACTTAGCAGAAAAACAGATAAATACACCAATCAACAAGGAGATTTAACGTGGTTCGGTGGATTTAGATCCGACCTACGTCCACGGGCACAAACAAGATGATACTTTTATTATTCAAAATGCGCTTCTCAGACCGTTCTTTGTGTTTTACAAGTCAGAGCTTGGTGATTCTGATCTCAACTCTACCTTGCTCTCAACTTGTTCCTCTTATTCTCTCTTTTTGTTGTTCTCCCTTTCTCTTGTCCTCTTCTACACTCACTCTACCCTCCTATTTATAATGGTGAAGAAATCATATTCCTATTTGTACAAGAATTTCCTAGTTGAAACTATTCCTTTTTTCCATAAGGATTCCTAGCCAAAGACTACATTTACTTCCTTTATCATACTAGGATATTGACTTACTAGTTTACCCCATGAAAGTATGATAACTTATTATCTTATCTCATATGGATAGAATGCCTTATTTTCCCGAACATGTCTTGCCCTATGCTCGGTCTTCATGTGGTCGGTCATAATAGTCTTTTATACTGAGAATGCTGCTGTCGACCTGATAATTGCCCGGTCATCCGAACCAAAGTGGTCGGTTATCGGATCATAAAGTTCTCGGCCACTCACTCATGTGGTCGGGTCGGTATTAATGATCTTGACCAAGGAGAAATTACCTT
>SKCR01010215.1:0-22838 GCA_019454045.1 Zanthoxylum bungeanum | reverse complement strand
CGTGTTTATTTTATTATTTCATTTGCTTCTAATAATTTGCATAATATTTATCTCATGTATGTGTTAACTTAAAATATATTATTTACTTATAATGTTTATCTTATATAATCGCAGCAACGCGCAGACGATCATATAGCAATAAGTATTATTAGCTCATCAATTTTATTGTCACATTAAAAAAATGAAAAACTAAATCCTAGTCGGTTTGAGAACATTTAAATTCAGACGAATCCTGGTGGCGGAACCATTTACATTCCTGGCCACCCAAAAAAAAAACACATGAAAAATAAAGAATCTGTTAAAGTGGAAGAACCGAAGAAGTGAAAGACAGCAAGCTTATTGCTTGCTATCTTTTCCACCGAAAGTAGGCAACAATTGCATGTAGTTGGCATGCAAAATCAAGCACCCAAAGCTTGATGACAGCTTGCTGTGAGTTGCCAAAACGTGTGCACTGTAGCACACGTTTTGGCAACTATAAAAGGAGCCCTCAAGCCATTAGAAAATCATCTCAAAGTGTGTGTAAACTCCAAGTAGAGAGCTTGAGAGTGTGTGAGGTTTTTTGTTAAGTTTCTAGTTGTAAACTTGTGTAATCTATTCTTGTAGTAATAGAAATACATTCGGTTTTTCCTCAAATACACTCTAAAGTGATCGATGAATCACAACAAGTGGTATCAGAAGCTTTGGTTCTTCATTGGGATCGAAAAATCGAAGAACGGAGTTTGGTTCAGAAAATTTGAGTTCCGGAAAAGTTGTCAAAAATTCATTTTGAGGGTACCATCAGCTAGTTCACGTCAAGATGAGCACGGTGGTATTTTCCGGCGACCGAATCGACGTCCACAGCCGCCGCACGCGCAAACCAGTGCAGTCTTCACGCGCCGTCACTCGCAGACACGCTCTCCACGCGCGGCGAAGGTTGAAGACGATCCGCGTGGCCGCCACGTCACGCACAGTCAGCGCCCAGTCAGCGCCACATCAGCTCCCAGTCAGCGTCACGTCATCACACAGTCAGCGCCACGTCAGCCGCCACATGTCTGCCACGTCAGCAAAACCGGTCCCACTTGCCACGTCAGCGGCCTGGTAAATTTCATTTAGCCCCTGAAGTTTTGAAATTTACAGTTTTGCCCCAGAACTTTTAAGAATTTACAAATCAGCCCTTGTGTCGGATTTAGACCAACAAAGTGTCTATTCCACCATTTTCGACCGTTCCGGACGCAACGGTGACCTCGGATTTGTGAAATTCAGCCCCAATTTTATTGTATTTACATTTTAAACTTTAAAATTTAAAATGGAAATTGGAGATTCGTCTTCTGATGCAATGATTAAACTGGCTGCAACTAATTACTCCCTCTGGAGACCTCAGATGATAGATTTTTTGCATTGCAAAGATTTGTTTGATGTCATCGAGTTGAAGGGAGTGAAACCAGAGTCTGTTAAGGAGTATGACTGGAATAAACTCAACAACAGAACTTTGGGTCAGATAAGGCAGTGGATCGGTCACAGTGTCTTCCACCACGTAGCACAAGATTCAGATGCTTACGGGATGTGGATAAAGCTGGAAGACATGTTCCAGGCCAAGACAGCTCGGAATAAAGCCCTGTTAATGAGGCATTTGGTGAACCTAAATCTACGGAGTGGAACTTCCGTTGCGGAACACACCAACGAGTTCCAGAGCCTGGTGAACCAATTTTCTGCAGTAGAAATGCATCTGAGAGATGAAGTACAAGCCCTCTTACTACTCAGTTCCATTCCTGATAGCTGTGAGACATTGGTGGTTACTCTCAGCAATTCCGCTCCATGAGGTAAAGTTACCATGCCTATGGTAAAAGATGCCCTGTCGAATGAGGAGTCCAAAAGAAAAGATGTTGGCTCAGAACAGACAGAAGCCTTCGTCACAGAGACTTGAGGAAGACATCAAGGAAGAGACGGAGAGAGAGGCAGAAGCACAACCAGTGGTAGATCCTCATATGGAAGGAAGTCTACCTATAAGTGCTACCATTGTGGCATTGTAGGCCACCTAAAGAAGAATTGCCGAAAACTGCAACGAGAGCAGAGAGAAAGCAATCACCAACCGAAGAATGACGAAGGAGAGACACTGGTCGTTGTCCAAGCAGATGTAGCAATATGCTCCATACAGGAAGAGACATGCCTTCACAACGCAACCCAAAATGTTGAGTGGGTGGTAGATACTGCAGCATCCTACCACGTCACTCCTCACATGGATTTCTTCACAACATACAAAGCGGGAGACTTTGGAGCAGTGAAGATGGGAAATATCAGTTCCTCTGGGATAGTAGGAATGTGTGATATTCAGTTGCGGACAAATTTCGGGTGTACATTGACCTTGAAGGATGTCCTACATGTTCCAGAACTTCGGATGAATATGCTATCGGGGATAGCTCTTGACAAACAGGGCTATGACAATCACTTCAGAAATGGCACATGGAGAATGACGAAAGATGTCATGATTGTCGCCCGAGGACATGTTTGCGGCGCACTATACAAGACTCATGTGAAGATTTGTGCAGACAGCCTCAATATAGCTGAAAAAGAGGCTTCTCAAAATCTGTGGAACCGGAGACTCGAACACATGAGTGGGAGAAGGTTGTCTACCCTGAACAAGAAAGAGCTTACCAAGGATGCTGCACGAGGTCCTTGTAACCACTACTTGATTGGCAAGCAACGCAGAGTCTCATTTGATTTCTCTTCAGAGAGAAGATCAGAGTTGCCCAGTCTGGTGCACTCTGATGTTTGTGGTCCCTTGGAGGTTGATTCATTAGGTGGTAATAAATTTTTTTTGACTTTCATTGATGATGCTTCTCGAAAAATCTGGGTGTATTTCCTCAAGACGAAGGATCAGGTCCTAGATCAATTCAAGTTGTTCCACGCCATGGTAGAGCATGAAACAGGGAAGAAGCTGAAGTGCCTTCGCACAGACGATGGAGGCAAGTACAGTTCCAGAGAGTTCGAGGCCTACTGCTGGAGACACGGGATTCGACATGAGAGAACTGTTCCATACACACCACAACATAATGGTGTCGCTGCGAGAATGAACTACACCATTATGGAGAAAGTCAGAGGAATGATCAGTATGGCTAAGCTGCCAAAGCCATTCTAGGGAGAAGCTGTTTGTGTTGCCTGTTACCTGATCAACAGATCACCAATTGAACCGTTGAACTTGGAGATTCCGGAAAAAAGTGTGGTCTGGTAAGAATCCCTCATATACTCACCGTAGAGTATTCAGTTGTTTAGTCGTTGCACATGTGTCCAAGGAGCTCAAGAAGAAGCTGGATGCAAGGACAACTCCATGTATATTCCTAGGCCATGAAGATGAAGAATTTGGATACAGACTATGGGATCCGAAGGCAAAGATGGTTATCAGAAGCCAGGAAGTATAGTTTCTTGAAGACCGAACAATTGAAGACATTGAAATGCCCAAAATGTCTTCCAATACCAGTGCCAACAGAAATCCAGACCCAGCACCAGCACAATTGGCCACAGATATGGTGCACGAGGAAATTCCAGAAGCATAACCAGAGGAGGCAGATAGAGATGTTGAGCAGGGGGATACACAGCCTGTTCCATCGGAGATTACATAAGAAAGTGTTGAGCAGGGGGAGCCGCAACCCACTCCACTATAAGCTGCAAGATCATTCACAGAGATGGATGATGACAGACCTCCAGAAATCAGTAGACCTCAGACAAGAAGATCTGAACGAGGCAGGATTCCATCAACCAGATATCCGGAATCCGAATATATTCTGCTTACTGATGTGGGGGAGCCAGAGAGTTTCCCAAAGGCAAGAAGGCACTGAGTAACAAATGGGTGAAGAAACATGGCAGCAAAATTGTGCAGAGACACAACAGAAGATTACTGTGCAGAGACACAGTGGATTGTACTATGCAGAGACATAGCAGGAGAATACTGTACAGAGCTGCAGTGAAGTGTGCTGTGCAGAGACACAGCCGACATGTCAACAAAGGAACGGTGATCGAGACAAGCTAGAGTTGTGCAGAGACATAACCAGGATAGCTGTCAGATGACGATTGTTTTCAGATACAAAGAACTATGATTGGCTTGATCCCAACTCAGGGTACATAGGCATTCATACAGATGCAGCCAGGGGTGGATCCTTTGGAGGATCCGGTTTGGATGATTGATGATCGGCTCAGATTTTGGAGAAATCTTCACCGAGTGGGAGATTTGTTGAAGTGGAAGAAGTGAAAGACAACAAGTTTATTGCTTGCTATCTTTTCCACCGAAAGTAGGCAACAATTGTATGCAGTTGGCATGCAAAATCAAGCACCCAAAGCTTGATGACAGCTTGCTGTGAGTTGCCAAAACGTGTGCACTGTAGCACACGTTTTGGCAACTATAAAATGAGCCCTCCAGCCATTAGAAAATCATCCCAAAGTGTGTGTAAGCTCCAAGTAGAGAGCTTGAGAGTATGTGAGGTTTTTTGTTAAGTTTTTAGTTGTAAACTTGTGTAATCTATTCTTGTAGTAATAAAAATACATTCGGTTTTTTCTCAAATACACTCTAAAGTGATCGGTGAATCACAACAGAATCTAAATTTCTTTCTTAATTTTTTTTTGGTACTATGCTAAATCATGGTTTTTCTATTGTAGTCCCGTTGTGATTGTTGGTATCTTCAGTATTACAAATTTTATGTAATACCATAATTAATTTATAATTTATTCATTTTGGTTCTATTGAAATAAAATCCTTATTCCATTATTATAAAGTATTGTTACATTTATTTATTCTTATCATAAATGAAATTTGTCTTCCAAGACGAAAAGTATAATTTAAAAGATTAGTTTCTTCATTTTTGCACCATATCATTAATTCTTTATACTAAAGATTAGGTAATAAATTTTTTTTGAAAAAAAAAATTCAAGTTTCTATTTATATATTGTACCTCCATTTTATATAAATTATAATAATTAAATATATTTGTTATGATTTGAATCCATAATCTCTTACTTCAACTTTCATAGTTATCCATCTAAACTATGGATAAATTAGGCAACGAGTTAAATTAAGCACCCAATAAAATAAACTTGAAAGAAATAGAGAGATGAAATAAAATTAAAGGCTAATAATGGTCTAGGGTGCTCATAACAAAGCTAAGGGTGCATACAATAAAGCCTATAGACATTCCTCGTGGAAAATTGAAAAATTCTATTATATAATGAAGGTGTGATGTCATCCAAATAAAAATCTAATAATAATTTATTATGTATGCTAAATTGGTAAAAATTGATTAAATAGTAATTCTATATAATATAATTTTACATGATTAGTTGGCGGTGTCACGCGCACTCATATAATAGTGGTATAAAAAAATTACTCGTGGAAAGTTTATTGTTATTCTCGTATAATAACAATTCTTTAGTATCATTATGATAACGACGAAATAGTAGCGTCAATAAGTAATTATACAACATATAAGAGTTATTTGAAATAACACAATTATTTATTAAAAATTTTACTATTAAATATATGAGATAATATATTATTAAATTATTATATAAATAACGTAATATCATAACTATATAATAATTTTTTTGCTCGTGTGGTACGATGGGTGCAAACAAGATCCTCATTACACATTTTATTTTATTTTTGAAAAACAGATCCTCATTGCGCATTAGATTGACTAATCAAACGCTACAAAAAAAAAGGTAAAAAATTTGCAATAAATAATTATATATTATTGAAACATTAACTATTTGCTTTGGCGTGGCGTGCGGGTGCGGGTGCGGCAACCTTCCCAATAAATAAGGGTGGTGCACATGGACTCACGTCTCACAAGGGGTGGGCATCAGATCAAATCGAATCGGATTTGATCGGATTCGATCCGATTTGATCAGATCAAATCGGATCGGATCCGATTCTTTTATCCGATCGAACAGAGACAGTTGGATTCGACGAATTTCGGATCAGATCGGATAAAAACCGATCTGATCCGATCCGATCGTTTTTTTTTTCTTTTACCTAATATGCAAAACGACGTCGCTTTGAAGTGTCATAAACGACGTCGTTTTGCATAAGTTAGGGTTACTTCATTTCGTTCGTGTCTCAGACTCAGTCACGCTTTTCAATCTTCATTCTTCTTCTTCTTCTTCTTCGCTCTTCACTGAATCACTATTCAGTCTTCACGATCACGAATCAGTCACTTCAATCTTCAGTTCACTGCCTTTCGCTGTCGCTGAATCGTCGATACACACAACTTAGACAAGACTTCATATTCACTCCTCATCGTCGAAGAAAGTAAGTTCCAAATTATCCAATTAGGGATTTGATTTTGATTTTGATTTTGTTCCAAATTACCGTCCATTAAAAAATCAAAATTAGGGATTTGAATGACTTGTTGAGAAACATTAATTTAGGGATATGAGTTAGCAACTTAGACAAGACTTCTTGTTCTTCGGTCTTCACTGTGGGTTGTGGCCGAAAATTGTAGATATGGGTTGTAGCAGACAACTTAAACAATAAATTATTGTTGTTTTGTTGTTGCTATTCTTGGTTCTTTTTCTTTTTATTTTTTCATTTTAATCTCCTTAATTGCAGAAAGATGATTAAAAGTTGAAACACAAATTTTATGTTTCTTGATTTTCTTGGTTCATGTTGTGCAAATCATCGGTTTACCTATTTGATAAATCAAAATGTGAAAAAATAAGCTCAAAGTGTGAAGAAATAAGGTTCATTCCATAACACTCTTTAAATTTAAATGGATTTATAGATGATGATGGTCACTATATTCCATATTTTAGAGATGATGAAAATGAGAGCAAAAGGATTGGGCCTGCTACAGATATTGATTGGGAGAAAGCTCAATACTTTGCTGATTTTTTGGAGATTTTTTATGATGCAACGAATATGTTCAGTGTCTCATCCACCGTCACATCTTGTTTCACCTACAATGAGATTTGCAAGATTCATACTAGCTTGAAAAACCTGACACGTAATGAACATCCTCTTTTGCAAGAAATGACCATATCTATGAAGATGAAGTTTGATAAATATTGGGAGACCACTGCCAAAATCAATAAATTATTGATTGTGAGTATTATTCTTGATCCACAACGTAAGATGACATTTGCCACTGTTTGCTTTGGTATACTTTTTGATAATGATGATATTAAGATAGAGGAAATGAGAAAGTCTACCAGAGATTTATTGAAAAGATTATACGATATGTATAATGATTGGTATGGCATAAATGGGTTGTTTGTTGACGGTGATGGATCAAAGACTGTGGGTGTAACTGGTGTTGGTGGAGATGGGTCTAGTGCCGGTATGACACAATCTCAGCCGTTTGTTAGACCGCGAGCACATGATTGTAGGCATTGCATTTTTGCATACCAGCCCAATGATGAGCCTCGAATGGAGGCACTACTTTTTTTAGTTGCGGAAGTTGCGGAAAGCGGTCGCCGGAAGGGCAAAGTCAAGAATTGACTTTTTGATGGATTTTATTCGTTTGTTTTGCTTCGGGTTCGTCGTCGCCTTTTCCTTTTCAAAATTATCCCTCGCTCGGAACCTTTTCCTCGCTCTTTCCCTCACATATTCTCTCTCTCTAATAATTTCCCCACAAATAACCCATTTTCGGCTATCACCTATTTTTATCCACCCAATTCCCATTTCTTTTTATTTTTATTTCAATAACCCACCATCAAAACGTACAGCCCTTCACGTGAACTGCATACACTACACACTGATCAACCCCACCTCACATGCCTTCTACCCAAAATTCAACAAAAGCATCCCCCTGCCAACCCATGCTTCACGCCAATCAATTTGCCATAATGCCTCTGATTCCTTCACAAACACTACAAACCAAAAAACCACCTCACTCTTGACCATCCTCACCCTCATCTCTCGGCATCATCACCTTGATCACTGGGCTTCATCCTTGATCATCAACCATAACCTTGGCTCATCATCAACTGCAGCCCTTCACCCTTTGGATTCATCTTCACAACACACACCAACAGTCCTTTGATCACGAGAACCCTACTACCAATCTCCTTCATCAATCTCCTTCATCAATCCCAGCCACACCTTGACCACTCTTCATTCAGCCCATCAACTGGCAGCCACTGCCCACGCACCTACGCCTTTAAACAAAAACAACAAACACCCATACTGCACCTTATCACAGCTCTCGGCAGACCAGAAAGTAGAGGCACTTCATCTTCACGCACCAAGGGAGCCACTGCAACACTTCACTGCAACCCTTCACTGCCAAGACATCCTCCATGGCCACTGCAACACTTCAACACGTCCCCTACTAGATCCATCATCTTAACGCCTCTGATCATCACCATCTCTAATATCATCACCAACACCATCTCTCGCCTGAACTCCCTGCATACACAGACCGAGCACCCTTGTTTCATGTTATAAACCATCAACGACAAGCTGATCAACTGACAGGCCCCTTCACGCCAATGGAACCCTAACCAGCCCTTTACCTTCAACGAACAGTTCCCTTTACGTCTCCACAAACTGCCCCTAACATGGACGCACACAGAGGTCCCTAGAGGCACCAAGCCCTTCATTACCGAGAACCCTAGCCACTGCCGAGCTTTGGGGACAGCCCTCACGTCATCATCAATGATCAGCTCCCACACCCCTTCACCACCAACTCATCAATAATCATCTCCTTCACACGAACCAGAAAAAAAACGTGAAACCCTAGCCTTCTCTCATTGACGTAGCTCAGCCTTCAAGAGCCATCTCACCTAGCAAGCACTCACTCCATTATAGACCACGCACGCACTTAACCGCCAAGCCGAGCTGCACCAAACACCACCAGCCACTGCACCATTCACTGCCGAGACCAACAACACACCCTTCATCAATGAGCCTTGATCACCCCTACTGCCGAGACCAAATCACATCACTGCCGAGCACACCATAATTTCTATGCAACCCACTGCACTGCCCATGCACCATCAAACCCACGTGAAGTAACCTACTAACCTCACGTCCAAACAGCCACTGGAACCAGCCCTATTCACGCCAAAATAGCCTCTGAAAAATACCCCAGAAACAGCCTTCCATTCATGCCCAAACCGTGACTGAAAACCTAACCTTGACTGGCCCCAAAACAGTGACCAAAATGACCAAAGGATAATTCAAGAGAGAGAATGAGAATTTGAGTTGAAACATAGAGAAAAATGCAGAAAAATTATGAGTGAAAATAACGAGTGAAACGGCGAGAACGGCGAGTCAAAACAGTGAAAACAGTGAAAACAGTGAAAACAGCAAAACCGCGTAAGAAACAGCGGATCCATTGAAAATGGAAAAAACAGCGGAAACTGTGAACCTGTGGAAACAGTGGAAACATCAAATCCGTTGAAAACGGACGAAAATAATGAAAACGGTGAACCCGGACAAAACAGCGGAAACAATGGATCAGTGAGAATAGTGGGATGATAACCCTTCCGGTACCGTGGAACGCACTCCCGGACAGCGACTAAAAGGTAAGACCTGAGGGCACCTATCTTATTTATCATCATTTATTTCTTAGTTAATTTGTTATTTTTATTCGCATGAAATAATGAATTAGAAAGCATGTGTTTAGCTTGAATAGTTAGTTTGGCATGTTGTTTGGAATTTATTCGCATGAAATAATGACTTAGTATGTGATGTGATTCCGAATGAATGGAATATGTGTTCTTGCTTGTGGTATATCGGATGGAAACCCGGACGTAAATTCCATAGCCGATTCCGAATGGACGGTAGTGCGGTCTGCACTCGGGATACAATGCCACGTACCACTTAAGATACACATATCTCGTCTCATCCGAATTTATATTTGAGCATGATTAGACCATTAGAACGTTGTTTTACTTTAAGCATGATTTAGTTTAGTTTGTTATTTATTTGTTGAAGCATATTTAGGTTGTCCTTATGCATGTTATTAGTTAATGATGCGTTTGGGGTAATGATTTATACATGTTAATGTAATGATTCAATGTACACGTTGTGTTATGTTGCATGGAATATTTAGATGAAAGCATGTTAGATCTAAGTACCCTTGAGCATGCATGCTAAGTAGACTTGGTTAATATTACACAAATCACAAGCATTACAAGATATCATAAAGTAAGAGACCATTCCGAACCCAACGGTTTGAGGTCTTCTCCTGCGAGGAGTGAGTGCGGCCTTAAATCTTTGTCCCGGTTCACACCGGTGGCGACTCCATGTTATTTCATACTTCTCAGCTAGGCCGCGAGCCTAGGACGGCGTCGCCCAGATCCTGTTGTCTACAGTCTGGCGACTCCACTGGGGATATAGAGAATTGGCTCCGAAATGATATCTTGTAATGTTTGTGATTTGTGTTTTAATTAATCATGTCTACTGTGTTTATGCCTGTGTTTTAGACTGTTGTCATTTGTGTTTATGTTTGTGTTTTGGACTGTTGTCATTTGGATTTATTTGGACTCTTTGTTAAAAGATATGAACTCATTTTCGTTTAAATCGGGACAAGTTCATGTCCTTTTGACAATTAGGTCAAAATTTCTGAAATGTCGATGGGCCAGTTTGTTTTATGTTTGTGTTTTGGACTGTTGTCATTTGGATTTATTTGGACTCTTTGTTAAAAGATATGAACTCGTTTTCGTTTAAATCGGGACAAGTTCATGTCCTTTTGACAATTAGGTCAAAATTTCTGAAATGCCGATGGGCCAGTTTGTTTTATGTTTGTGTTTTGGACCGTTGTCATTTGGATTTAGTTGGACTATTTGTTAAGAAGATATGAACTCGTTGTCGTTTAAACCGGGACAAGTTCATGTCCTTTTGACAATTAAGCCGAAATTTCTAAAATGCCGATGGGCCAGTTTGTGTGTGGGCCTTTTATCATTTGAAGTTATTTAGCCGTGTTATCGCAAAAGTGTAAACTTGTTGGGCCTTTTCAACTGGGACGAGTTTGCATTGCGCAATAGTGTGATTGAATACTTTAAAATGATAACGGGCCAATTAAAGTAAATTATTTTTGAAAATGTTTACATCATACATCATGTCATGCATACACGCATCATGTTAACCTCTTTTGTCTTAAAAGCCATAGTAGACTCCTGTTGGGTTGGGAAAGAGGAGAGATTTGTCAAAGAATCATCAAACAGTATGAGTAAGTCGGCTGACAAAGAATCCTGCCTAGATCAATTGGAAGCCAAGGTAGCCGAGTTGCTGAGCAGTTGCAAGTCCTGACCAATGATGTGACCAGTTTGACCATGCCTTGTACAGCTAGTAACAGAGACTTGTGCAACCAGAATGAAAAGATCGTTGGAAAACCTTCAAAGACTGAGCCTACTTCCTCAAAGATTGCTTCTCTCAGAAACAGAAACGCTCTCAGCTTGAGAAATCCGTTGTCAAAATGTTTGGAAAATTATAGATGCAAGGAGAATGAGAGTTAAAGAAAGAATGATTGAAGCCATACAAGTTCTACCTCAGAAGTCTTGCACAGACAATCTTTGACTTTAGATTTCAGCACTTGTCGGAAAAGAATCAGATGACAGACACATTGGTGACATTAGCTGCGGCTTGAGAAAATCCAGAGAAATTGGTGATGAGATCATTTGTGTTGACAACTGCAAGCAAGCCGGTTATGAGACATGAGAGATATCGGATGTGGGGGCCGATGACAGAAAGCCTTGGTATCACGATGTTCAGGAGTATCTGAAACATGGAGAATTCTCAGAAGAAATAAGCAGAAAAGATAGAAGATTGGGAAACAAGGCAGTGAGATTACCAGATTTGAAAAAAAAATGAGTTTACCGAGTCAGCCGATGTAAGCAGATTGAAGCTGCATTTTGCCTGAAGAAAAAAAGACTGAGCGGTCATCAAGAGAATTGGCAGAAGGCCTAACCCAACGGGATAGGAAATTCATCCATGCATACACGTAACTTGCATCCTTTGTTTTGTGTTGTGTTATTGCAGATTTCAAAAGGGAACCTACAGGGGGCGACCAGAGACATATGACGCCGAGGAGCACAAAGAGGATCCAACTCATCATGAAACGGGAGTATCTCTACACTTGCATACTTACATGCACATGTCTTTATTCTGTTGTTTTTGTATTTGCAGGTTTAAAAAAAAAAGGAAGAGAAAAGAAGAGAAAGTAGCAAAAATCAAAAAGCGGCGCAAGTACTAAAGACGACAGTGAAGCTACATTGACAGAAGGATTTCGGTCATGTCTAGCTGAAGATGATTAAGAAAAAGCAAAGGCGGAGCAAGGAAAGAGCAAAGATCAAAGGCGCGAGTAATAAAGACGAGGCGATGCCACACTGACAGAAGAACTTCGGTCATGTCTGGCTGGAGACGATGAAGTTAATACTGAAAGGGAGGCAACCTATGCAAGTTGCTGTGATTTATGTTTCATGTTCTTGTAAAATCTCTAACTTTGTGTTTTTTTGCAGGTGAAAGCAAAAGCAGAGCAAGTTAGGACAGAGGGATTGGTGCTTGGCAATCACAAGAATGAGAGATAATTCGTTAATGGTGGCAGAAATCTATAACTGTTTGGACCATTCACGACATGTTGAAGTGGAAGAGATCCACAACTTTTTGACATTTTAGAACTTCCTTTGGTATTTTCTGTTATTTTCGTTGAAAGAATCCACAGCTTTTTGACGTATCATGATCTCCTTTGTTATTTTCTGTTATTTTCCTGGAACGAATCCACAACTTTTTGACATCTCACGATTTCTCTTGTTGTTTTTGCAGACATGATCCGATGGCCTTTCTTGACTTCTGATGACTTCTTTTGTGATTTAGCTAACCGTCATTCAGTGGAATATATTATTGCAATTATTATTCACCTCTTTTGCAGGTCCTATAAATTCAGCTCGACATTGCTCTCCTCAACACGATCAGACATATATCCAAAGTAAAAAAGAAAAAATGGAAGCAACCTCACAGCAACGATTCAAGAAAATTTGTGTCTTCTGTGGATCTAACCCTGGTAACATACCTAAATTCTTGGAAGCTGCTAAGGAATTGGGGCGAGTCATGGCTGCGAAAAACATGCACTTGGTATATGGCGGTGGCAATCTGGGAATGATGGGAGCTGTTTCAAAAGCCGTTCAAGATGGTGGCGGTAATGTTTTGGGAATCATCCCGAGACCTTTGGCAGATGAACAGTTAATCGGGCCAACAAATGGAGACGAGCGCATTGTATCAGGTATGTCTGAACGACTCCATGAAATGATTAATACTGCAGATGCGTTCATTGCATTACCAGGTGGACTTGGCACATTCGAAGAAATATTTACAGTGGCGTCATGGGCACACCTAAATGTTCACCGGAAACCCATCGGGTTGCTTAATATTGAGCACTTCTTCGATTTCCTGTTTGTGTTTCTTGCGGAAGCCAAGAGACATGAATTTGTCACCAAATCTGTGGAAGACATTTTCCTGACGGCAACAAATGCCGAAGAGTTGATTGACCAGATCCTGGCTTTTGAGCCGAAGCTTGACCCTATCATCTCCAAATTGGACTGGACTGATAGTGATCGTGGCAAGAAGCGCAAATTGGACATTGATCTGAATCAGTGATGTGCCATGCTGACTAAGTATGCCTATTTGAAAGTTTGTGTTTTAATTGAAAAGTTTGTATTTTATTTTGATTGTTGAAAAAAAAAAAAAAGTGAAAAAAGGAAGAAGAAGAAGAAGAAGAAAAAAAAAAAAAAAAAAAAAAATGAGTGTGAAAAAAAAAAAAAAAAAAAAAAAAAAAAAAAGAAAAAAAAGAAAAAAAATAAGAAAAAAAATGAATGAAAATGAGTGAGAGAAGTCTTTAATAGACAGACGTATGTCTGGTGATGACATTGCATGCTGTAGGGAGAGACCCTAGAAACAAAAAGTACGAGACGAGCTCTCACCCGGTACCCTGAATGGATTAATCTTAGATTAGACTCATAAGCACTTGGTTATGGGATCCTATCAGTGGAAGCCTGAGTGGTTAGCTAGGTGACTAGTTAATGAGATGATGTATCGGTGAATGACCGTTTGCCTGAATGTCCACACTTCTTTACCGATGCTATGATATATGATATGGTTGGAAATAAAGAAGAAAAAAAAAAATGTGTCTCTAAAAAAAAAATAATAGACAGCCTATAACCGATAAGCGTGAAGCTACCCATGGGCGAGTATTAGGACCACCATGAGGAGAAATGCTACCTTAAAGGGTAGGTATGTCAGAAAAAGAAAAGAGAAAAGAGAAGAAAAGAAAAGAAGAAGAAAAAAAAAAAAAAAAGAAAAGAAAAAAGGAAAAGAGACAAAAAAAAAAAAAAGATGAAAACCATATCATGTTGAGTATGCTGAAGTAATCACAGAATGTGATTTAGACATCTAGGTTGGTTAGACCCACTGGTTCGATTCTCTGAAATGAAATCACCGAGTTAGCTTACTTAAGGACTAAGCTGCAAAAGAGCCTTGGCACACACACACATAGAGTCTAACTCAGATCACCCATTCAGATGATTGGACTTGAGTATGTCGAGTACTTTGAAGGTTCTTCGGTTTCGACGCGAAAGCATTCGTTGAGGACAAAAATATGTCTATCTATCAAAGATTATCTCGTGAGAGGTAGAATATCATATCAGCTTGAGGGGCGAAGCCCCACATTAGTATCAGTTTGAAGGCGAGGCCTATCTCAACCTGGGTGCGAGGCCCATATCATTTCAGTATCAGTTTCTGCTGGGTATGGCATTATGAGGGCGGGGCCCACATCAGTTCATGTTCAGTATCTATCGGGTATGGAAATCTGAGGGCGAGGCCCACACCATTATCAGTAGTAGTCTAGCCAGATATGGCACTCTGGGGCGAGGCCCACATTATTATCAGACTTTGCCGAGTATGGCACTTCAGGGGCGAGGCCCATATCAGATTGGGGGCGAAGCCCACATCAACATCAGTTTGGGGATGAGTCCCAGGGCCGAGGCCCATATCAGCATCAGCTTGTGGGCGAAGCCCATATCAGCATCAGTCGAGGGCCGAGGCCCATTTCAGTTTCAGTTGTGGGGATGAGTCCCAAGGCCGAGACCCACATCAGTATCAGTTGCGGGGATGAGCCCTAGGGTCGTGACCCACATCATCAGTATAGTTTCAGGGATGAGTCCCGGGGCCGAGGCCCACTTCAGTTTCAGTTTCAGGGATGAGTCCCAGGGCCGAGGCCCACTTCAGTTTCAGTTTCAGGGATGAGTCCCAAGGCCGAGGCCCATACCAGTATCAACTCAGGGTCGTGACCCACATTATCAGTATGGTTTCAGGGATGAGTCCCGGGGCCGAGGCCCACTTCAGTTTCAGTTATGGGGATGAGTCCCAAGGCTGAGGCCCACGTCACCATCAGTATCTATTGTAGGGATGAGTCCCAGGATCGACGCCCACATCGTTATCAGCAGTTTGGGGATGAGTCCCAGGGTCGAGGCCCACATCTACATCAGTAACAGTTTTGGGGATGCGTCACAGGGTCGAGGCCCACATTATATCAGTAGTTTTGGGGATGCGTCACAGGGTTGTAACCCACTTTATCAGTATCAGTCTGGGGGCGAGGCCCATATCGGTTTGAGTTCGGGGGCGAGGCTCATATCAGTTTGAGTTTGGGGGCGAGGCCCACATCAGCATCGGTATCAGTTTGAGGGCGAGGCCCATATCAGCATGGGGGCGAGGCCCACATCAGAGTCAGTATGGGGCGAGGCCCATATCAGTTTGAGTTTGGGGGCGAGGCCCATATCAGTTTGAGGCCGAGGCCCACATCAGTTTCCGTATCAGTTTGAGGGCGAGGCCCACATCAGAGTCAGCATGGGGGTGAGGCCCACATCAGAGTCAGCACGGGGGCGAGGCCCATATGAGTCGGGCCGAGGGGGGCCGCCTGCAGAAGCATCAGTATCAGTTTGGGGCGAGGCCCATATCTGTATCAGTTTGGGGCGAGGCCCACATCAGTTTCAGTTTGGGGGTGAGGCCCACATCAGAGTCAGCACGGGGGCGAGGCCCATATCAGTTTGAGTTTGGGGGCGAGGCCCATATCAGTTTGAGGCCGAGGCCCACATCAGTTTCCGTATCAGTTTGAGGGCGAGGCCTATATGAGTATGGGGGCGAGGCCCACATCAGAGTCAGCATGGGGGTGAGGCCCACATCAGAGTCAGCATGGGGGCGAGGCCCACATCACCATCAGTCTTTGCCAGGGTCGAGGCCCACATCATATCAGTTTTGGGGGCGAGGCCCACATCACCTGAGGAGCGAGGCTCCACATCATATCAGTTTTGGGGGCGAGGCCCACATCACCTGAGGAGCGAGGCTCCACATCATATCAGTTTTGGGGGCGAGGCCCACATCACCTGAGGAGCGAGGCTCCGCATCATATCAGTTTGTGGGCGAGGCCCACATCACTGAGGAGCGAGGCTCCACATCAGATCAGTTTTGGGAGCGAGGCTCCACATCATATCAGTTTTGGGGGCGAGGCCCACATCACCTGAGGAGCGAGGATCCACATCATATCAGTTTTGGGGGCGAGGCCCACATCACATGAGGAGCGAGGCTCCACATCATATCAGTTTTGGGGGCGAGGCCCACATCACCTGAGGAGCGAGGCTCCACATCATATCAGTTCGAGGGCGAGGTCCCTATTGTCAGCGGTGTTGGGTCGAGGTGCCCAGGGTCGAAGTGCCCCCGTTGTCCGTTGTAGTTCCGGGTCGAGGTGCCCAGGGTCGAGGTGCCCACTACATCATCAGTTCGAGGGCGAGGTCCCTATTGTCAGCGGTGTTGGGTCGAGGTGCCCAGGGTCGAAGTGCCCCGTGTCCGTTGTAGTTCCGTTCCGGGTCGAGGTGCCCAGGGTCGAGGTGCCCACTACATCATCAGTTCGAGGGCGAGGTCCCTATTGTCAGCGGTGTTGGGTCGAGGTGCCCAGGGTCGAAGTGCCCCCGTTGTCCGTTGTAGTTCCGGGTCGAGGTACCCAGGGCCGAGGTGCCCACTACATCATCATTTCAGGGCGAGGTCCCTATTTGTCAGCAGTGTTGGGTCGAGGTGCCCAGGGTCGAAGTGCCCCCGTTGTCTGTAGCAGTTCCGGGATGCGTCCCAGGGTCGAGGGCCCACTGCATCATCATCACAGTTCACATTCGGTGGTTCGGGAACAAAGCCCAGAGGTCGAGGCACCTCGCCATCATATCAATTCAGTTCGAAGCAACAGGTGAGTCAGGTGGCAGCTGGCGAGCCAGGTAAGTAAAAATGCATTGCACGAACTTTGATAGGATTGTCACTGACACCACACTGAACAAATCCCATCAAAGTGGGGGCGACTGTAGGCATTGCATTTTTGCATACCAGCCCAATGATGAGCCTCGAATGGAGGCACTACTTTTTTTAGTTGCGGAAGTTGCGGAAAGCGGTCGCCGGAAGGGCAAAGTCAAGAATTGACTTTTTGATGGATTTTATTCGTTGTTTTGCTTCGGGTTCGTCGTCGCCTTTTCCTTTTCAAAATTATCCCTCGCTCGGAACCTTTTCCTCGCTCTTTCCCTCACATATTCTCTCTCTCTAATAATTTCCCCACAAATAACCCATTTTCGGCTATCACCTATTTTTATCCACCCAATTCCCATTTCTTTTTATTTTATTCAATATACCCACCATCAAAACGTACAGCCCTTCACGTGAACTGCATACACTACACACTGATCAACCCCACCTCACATGCCTTCTACCCAAAATTCAACAAAAGCATCCCCCTGCCAACCCATGCTTCACGCCAATCAATTTGCCATAATGCCTCTGATTCCTTCACAAACACTACAAACCAAAAAACCACCTCACTCTTGACCATCCTCACCCTCATCTCTCGGCATCATCACCTTGATCACTGGGCTTCATCCTTGATCATCAACCATAACCTTGGCTCATCATCAACTGCAGCCCCTTTGGATTCATCTTCAACAACACACCAACAGTCCTTTGATCACGAGAACCCTACTACCAATCTCCTTCATCAATCTCCTTCATCAATCCAGCCACACCTTGACCACTCTTCATTCAGCCCATCAACTGGCAGCCACTGCCCACGCACCTACGCCTTTAAACAAAAACAACAAACACCCATACTGCACCTTATCACAGCTCTCGGCAGACCAGAAAGTAGAGGCACTTCATCTTCACGCACCAAGGGAGCCACTGCAACACTTCACTGCAACCCTTCACTGCCAAGACATCCTCCATGGCCACTGCAACACTTCAACACGTCCCCTACTAGATCCATCATCTTAACGCCTCTGATCATCACCATCTCTAATCATCATCACCAACACCATCTCTCGCCTGAACTCCCTGCATACACAGACCGAGCACCCTTGTTTCATGTTATAAACCATCACGACAAGCTGATCAACTGACAGGCCCCTTCACGCCAATGGAACCCTAACCAGCCCTTTACCTTCAACGAACAGTTCCCTTTACGTCTCCACAAACTGCCCCTAACATGGACGCACACAGAGGTCCCTAGAGGCACCAAGCCCTTCATTACCGAGAACCCTAGCCACTGCCGAGCTTGGGGAAAGCCCTCACGTCATCATCAATGATCAGCTCCCACACCCCTTCACCACCAACTCATCAATAATCATCTCCTTCACACGAACCAGAAAAAACACGTGAAAACCCTAGCCTTCTCTCATTGACGTAGCTCAGCCTTCAAGAGCCATCTCACCTAGCAAGCACTCACTCCATTATAGACCACGCACGCACTTAACCGCCAAGCCGAGCTGCACCAAACACCACCAGCCACTGCACCATTCACTGCCGAGACCAACAACAACCTTCATCAATGAGCCTTGATCACCCCTACTGCCGAGACCAAATCACATCACTGCCGAGCACACCATAATTTCTATGCAACCCACTGCACTGCCCATGCACCATCAACCCACGTGAAGTAACCTACTAACCTCACGTCCAAACACCCACTGGAACCAGCCCTATTCACGCCAAAATAGCCTCTGAAAAATACCCCAGAAACAGCCTTCCATTCATGCCCAAACCGTGACTGAAAACCTAACCTTGACTGGCCCCAAAACAGTGACAAAAATGACCAAAGGATAATTCAAGAGAGAGAATGAGAATTTGAGTTGAAACATAGAGAAAAATGCAGAAAAATTATGAGTGAAAATAACGAGTGAAACGGCGAGAACGGCGAGTCAAAACAGTGAAAAAGTGAAAACAGTGAAAACAGCAAAAACGGAGAAACAGCGGATCCATTGAAAATGGAAAAACAGCGGAAACTGTGAACCTGTGGAAACAGTGGAAACATCAAATCCGTTGAAAACGGACGAAAATAATGTGAAAACGGTGAACCCGGACAAAACAGCGGAAACAATGGATCAGTGAGAATAGTGGGATGATAACCCTTCCGGTACCGTGGAACGCACTCCCGGACAGCGACTAAAAGGTAAGACCTGAGGGCACCTATTTATTTATCATCATTTATTTCTTAGTTAATTTGTTATTTTTATTCGCATGAAATAATGAATTAGAAAGCATGTGTTTAGCTTGAATAGTTAGTTTGGCATGTTGTTTGGAATTTATTCGCATGAAATAATATGACTTAGTATGTGATGTGATTCCGAATGAATGGAATATGTGTTCTTGCTTGTGGTATATCGGATGGAAACCCGGACGTAAATTCCATAGCCGATTCCGAATGGACGGTAGTGCGGTCTGCACTCGGGATACAATGCCACGTACCACTTAAGATACACATATCTCGTCTCATCCGAATTTATATTTGAGCATGATTAGACCATTAGAACGTTGTTTTACTTTAAGCATGATTTAGTTTAGTTTGTTATTTATTTGTTGAAGCATATTTAGGTTGTCCTTTATGCATGTTATTAGTTAATGATGCGTTTGGGGTAATGATTTATACATGTTAATGTAATGATTCAATGTACACGTTGTGTTATGTTGCATGGAATATTTAGATGAAAGCATGTTAGATCTAAGTACCCTTGAGCATGCATGCTAAGTAGACTTGGTTAATATTACACAAATCACAAGCATTACAAGATATCATAAAGTAAGAGACCATTCCGAACCCAACGGTTTGAGGTCTTCTCCTGCGAGGAGTGAGTGCGGCCTTAAATCTTTGTCCCGGTTCACACCGGGTGGCGACTCCATGTTATTTCATACTTCTCAGCTAGGCCGCGAGCCTAGGACGCGTCGCCCAGATCCTGTTGTCTACAATGTATAGTGCATAGCAAAATACAAACGTGCAACTTGATGATCCTTGACAAAATTTTCAGACTAGTCATGTCATTCATCAAGAAGATAGTACTGAGGTTGAAATGTATTTGATGGAACCCTGTGAGACTAGTCGTGACCCTAACTTTAGTGTTCTGATGTGGTGGAAAACAAATACTGGTAAGTATCCAATTTTGGCTAGGATTGCTCGTGATATTTTTGCAAAGCCGGTATCGACAGTGGCATCTGAATTGGCATTTAGTACGGGTGGTCGTGTTCTTGATAGTGTTCGTAGCTCATTAACTCCCGTTATGGTCGATGCTCTAATATGCACTCAAAATTGGATACGGAATAGGCTTACAATTGCCAAAACCAATGAAGTGGAAGCCATGCTATTGGAGGCAGAGTACTACGAAAAGCTTGAGGAATGTAAAAAACTTATTAATTAGTTTTTTAATTTTTAATTTTGAAGAATATCACAAGTTACAATCTGAATCACAATCACTGGATCATGTTGTTGGCAGCAGAGTTTGAGTGATTGAGTCCAATTATCCTGAAGGTACAATTTTGACAAAGTTCTGTTTTTCATTGATTATTGTTTTGAATGGATTTTGGTTGGTTTTTGATATATAATATGTGTTATTTCTGAATTTAGTGAACTTACTTTAAAGCATCATATGCATCATGCCCGCAAATCATATACAAGTTATCTTTTCAAGGTTTTAGTCTACTTGTAAATTTTTTTATTTGTAACTGGCCTAAATTGAGACTAAATTTTCTTATGAATATATAAAGATTATTCTTATATATAGTATCATTGTACATAGGTTTTACCATATGTATATGCTAATAAATCATAACCTTTGAAGCACCACTGCTTGGATCTTGTGGTTTTAAGTTGTAACTTGTAACAATTAGCTCTGCATTATAGCCATGTTATTGGGTGCATGTTATTGATGTTGGCTTTGATTAATGTTGTTGTGGGAACACAGAAAACTGGGCGACGCCGTTCCTAGGCTCGCGGCCTAGTTGGGAAAGATTACATAACATGGAGTCGCCACCCGGTGTGAACCGGGACAAATATTTAAGGCCGCACTCACCCCTCGCAAGGGAAGACCTCAAACCTTTGGGTTCGGAATGGTCTCTTACTTATGTCACTTGTAATGAAAGGATTTATATAATAATTTAGACAAGCTGAAGTAACAATTATTTCTAGAGGTATCATGCTTCTAAAGTCACATTTATAAATTAAAATATGCGCCTAAATATACATGTATTTCATATATAAGATTGCATGCTTAACATATATCAAGATAGCAACTAACATACATCTTTACTTGCATATCATATTCAGGAAAAACACAAGCACACATGGTAACCATACAAGCACACGTATGGGCACTTTTCCAAGTGGTACGTGGAATTGTAGCCCATGTACAGACCGCACTACCGTCCATTCGGAATCGGCTACGGAATTTACGTCTGGGTTTCCATCCGATATACCGCAAGAAATAATACCCAAATGTTATCATGACACAAGCATATGAATGGTAATACATTGACACATTTGCATAAGAAAGATCAACCAATAGGCAATCATGCATGAATATAATAAGACAGACTCAGTTCAGTGTGTGCACGTTCGTGTAGCGTTCGTAAACGCGTTCGAACGTAAATGAAACAGAATGCTCACGTTCGAGTAACGTTCGTAAACGCGTTCGAACGGAAATGAAACAGAATGCACACGTTCGAGTAACGTTCGTAAACGCGTTCGAACGGAAATGAAACAGAATGCACACGTTCGAGTAGAGTTCGTAAACGCGTTCGAACGGAAGTGAAACAGAATGCTCACGTTCGAGTAGCGTTCGTAAACGCGTTCGAACGGAAAGGAAACAGAATGCTCACGTTCGAGTAGCGTTCGTAAACGCGTTCGAACGGAAAGGAGACCTGATGCATGATAAGGCAAAATGTATGCGCGTTCGAGTTGCGTTTGCAAACGCGTTCGAACGGACACGGACCTGATGCATGAAATAGGATGCAATACATAAAATAAAAGGGCGCGGCGAAGCACTGCCGTAAAGGTGACCTTTTGGGGCTCTTGATCTCTCAAAGAGAGGACCTTTAGACCAACATACTAAGCCCATGCGCGTTACAATCACACATACAAGAATAGAACCAATCATATCAACCAAGTATGCCCGATTGAACATATCTTACATCCAATCTGAACACACATCAACCGGCGCGGCAAAGCATCGTGGTAAAGGGCTTTTAGCCCCTCCCCATAGGGGATCTCACAACACACTTACTAAGCCCATGCGCTCGATTGACTTATACATACGGAAATAAAGATAACAATATCAAACTAAGTATGCCCGATTGAACGTATCTCGCGTCCAACCGAACATACATCAACCGACGCGGTGAAGTAGTGTCACGAAGGTGGCCTTTTCGGCTCTTGTCTCCTAAATGGAGGACCTTTGGACTAACTCACTAAGCCCATGCGCTTGGTTGAATCATGCATAACTAACGACATATTGAGTTTCGGTAAAACAAACTAAATAAACAAGAACAACACAACAAAAGAAAGATAGTGTCGTTTACCCAAGCGGTA
>SKCR01010214.1:0-22827 GCA_019454045.1 Zanthoxylum bungeanum | reverse complement strand
ATTAACCCATGCAGACATAATAGAGTACACCCCTAGGTTATGATACAATTACAGTTGATGATGCTGGGAAGGCCCGTGATTGCGCAGCGGAAAATCAAGAAGAAATTAATACCGCTGTCTCTTTGCCCAAGACCCATTTGTTTTTATTATTCTACAAGTCTAGGCATGTTACTATATATTCTAAGCATAAAAACTCATAAAACATGCAAAGAACATAAACCTAAACATGCTAACTATCATAAGAACTCTAATTAAAATAAATAAAGAAAAAAGACTTACTTGAACAGAAGACTCCTCCAGTCCTCCCTCCAATCTACAAGCTTTTCTCGAACACAGCAAGCTCTTCCACGTTCCAAAGAGCCACCCAAGTGTGTGGCCTCCAAAGGTGCACATACCAAAGCCAAAACTCAACGGACAAGACTACGGCTTGAGTGCACGGGTATTTTGCCATTGGTGCTAGCCTGGAAAATACCTCAAAACTTTTAACTCGAGGTTCCTCTTCAATTAGACTTAAGGATCCTCAAAATCAGTGACTTACTCTTAAACTTTAGAGTTGCTCACTTATATAAACCCAAGATATGAAAGGTTTGGGTTAAAATTTGTGAAAAATTCTTTGGGTTAATATAGGTGCTCCAAAGACAACAAAATTAATTAAGAATCCGATGTGGGATAAAAGCTAATTTAATCATAGCCATTGGATCTTAATTTAGTGGTTTAATGAGATTATAAAACCCTAATAAGAATTTGGGCCGAATTGGAATTCAAAACAAATGACAAATAATAATAAAAAATTTTACTATTCAATTGCTATTCACATTTTTATTTATTCATTCCAATTCCAAAAGTGCCCCTATCATCATTCACCAATCCCTAAGCCACTATGGAACCTCATAAATGATCTGTTCAATAATAAAACACATTGAACCATTTATGAACAATTCCTACATCAATCATATATGCTGTTAGATTTGTATTGTGCACTGTTAACCATTGATTTCGACTTTGTTGTGTGTGACCTTTTGGGTTCCCCTCAAGTTGGACATGAAATGAATCGTGATAATTTAATCGAACATAAATTATCCTCCGATCAGATGGTCGTTCGATTTCAATGACCAAGGTTTACATCTAGCAACATGCCAAGGCCCCAAATGAGAAGGAAAGATATATATACCCATTTTGTATGCGATTTACATATGATACGGTCCCTCGCCTCACTATATCCCCACCGTTTAACCTAGGGTATGGAAATTGTCTACCCATATAGTCAAATGTATGATGTTTATAGTGTCATGAATCGTGATAACCCAAGAATCTCACATGATTCTTCCGCTGCGGCCACAGTCTCAAACCCTGATCATACATATCAACCCGCGAACTGGAATACTACTCTTATAAGAAAATATTATCCGAGAGAGTGGCGATTCTCTGTTGTATCTTTACAAACTTCATGTGTTTTAACAAATGACCCAATCATACCTTTATGACCGGATCTTTTGAACGGGGAAAGAGAATGTCAAAGTTATTTGATCCACATATAAGATTGTAAAGACCTCAAGTCTAAGAACTAGTCATACAATCGATACATGAAAGTTCTCACAGACACATGCGATAAACACTCCATGTGAAAACTTTTGGCGATCAGTTTGATGGACACGAGCAACTCATGCATCCATATGATACACCAAACGGACGGATCTCCGCTAGTAGCCTATGAGATCGGCTACCCCACTTAAGGGCGGATCATATCATCATGCTAGTCTCTCCGTTTTTTGAACGCCCAGATTATTCATAAAACTATGACTATGAATGTTTAGAGTAATGATTCTCATAAGGCGTGGAATCCATCATCTTATTACTCCAAGGGCTTTATTACAGTGTTTGATGATTCATATAAGTTATGTAAGACACATATAATAAAGATTTCCATTTTATTAATTAATGAAAATATTACAAATACATGTACATATAGCCCATCCATAAGTTGGGTATAGGGCATATCCCTAACAATCTCCCACTTGCGCTATAGCCAACTAATATGTCTGGACACCCCATACTCTCGGGTGTGCCTATCATGTTTTTGTTGAGTCAGCCCTTTAGTCAGAGAATCTGCAAGATTATCTTCTGTTGGTATTTTCTCTATAATAACTTCTTTTCTCTCAACAATTTACCTGAATAGATGAAATCGCCTGAGTACATGCTTGGATTTCTGGTGGGACATTGGTTCCTTTGATTGAGCAATGACACCCATGTTGTCACAGATAATCGTGACATCATTCTTTATCGCGGGAAGCACTTCCAGCTCCGTGATGAACTTCTTTATCCAGACTGCTTCTTTAGCTGCCTCAGATGCTATAATATACTCGGCTTCAGTGGTGGAGTCTGCTGTAGTTGACTGCTTTGAGCTTTTCCAAATGACAGCTCCGCCATTCAAAGTAAACAGATATCCTGTTTGCGATCTGCTATCATCCATATCGGTCTGAAAGCTCGCATCACAGTAACCAATGACTATCATCTCATAACAATCTTCGTATGTCAAAAACACATCCTTAATTCTTCTCAGATACTTGAGGATTGTTTTGACAGCTGGCCAGTGTTGCTCACCAGGATTTGTCTGATACCTGCTCGTTATGCTAATAGCATAAGAGACATCAGGTCTTGTACATAGCATAGCGTACATGATCGATCATATGCTGAAGCATAAGGGTTCCTACATATACACTCTCTATCTGAAGGAGTATGTGGACATTGCTCCTTAGATAATTTGATTCCATGACAAATAGGTAAATTAAATCTTTTGGAATCTTCCATTTTGATCTTTTCAAAACTTTATCTATGCATGTAGATTGAGAAAGTCCTAACAACCTCTTAGATCTATTATGGTAGATCTTAATGCCGAGGATGTAGGCTGCTTCTCTCCAAAATATTTCATAGAGAAATTCTTGAGATAACCATTGCTTGGTGGCTTGCATCATGGGAATATCATTCCCGATGATTAATATGTCATCGACATATAAACAAGAAAGACAACAGCACTCCTACTACTTTTCCTGTAAACACAAGGCTCGTCTACATTTTTGATGAAGTCAAATTCTTTGATTGTCTCATCAAATCGTATATTCCAACTTCTGGAGGATTTCTTGAGTCCATAAATGGATCGTTTAAGCTTGCATACTTTATTATGATCATCCTTAGATGCAAACCCTTAGGTTGTGTCATATAGACTTCCTCTACGAGGTTCCCATTAAGGAAAGTTGTTTTGACATCCATCTGCCAAATCTCATAATCAAAGTGTGCAGCTAGTGCCAGTAAAATTCGAATGGACTTTATCATTGCAACAGGTGAGAAGGGTTCGTCATATTCAATTCCTTGGATTTGTCTATAACCTTTCAACCACACCTAGCCTTATAGGTTTGGATGTTGCCTTCTGCATCATTTTTACGCTTGTAAATCCACTTGTAGCCTATGGGTTTTATCCCTTAGGTGCAGCATCCACCAGTCCCAGACTTGATTATGATACATAGAGTCTATTTCATTTCATGGCCTCAAGCCACTTAACTGAATCAATGTCACGCATTGCTTCGTCATAATTGGTGGGATCGTCATTATCAATGACCTGATCATGTTCCTCATCAATATGGAAACCATATCTTTCAGGCTCATATCTTTCCCTACCAGAACTTCTAAGTTCTTAACCTTGTGGTTGTTCTTTCGCTACCCTTTTGAGGGGCTTGGGGTTTAGTTCTATGTTATTTTGTTCTTCTCGTACCTCATCGAGGTCAAGTCTACTCCCACTATATTTCTTGAGAATGAATTCATTCTCTAGAAATTTAGCATTTCGTGAGACAAATTTTCTTTGTTCATTTGGGACGTAGAACATGTATGCTCTTGAGTTCAAGGCATATCCAACAAACTTACATTTAATTGCCTTATCATCCAATTTTTTAGTTTGTGTGAGCTTACATATGCATCACATCCCCAAACTCTTAGATAACTAAGACTATGATGTTTCCCAGACCATAACTCATATGGTGTTTGACTAACAATCTTGGAAGGAACTTGGTTTAGTAGTAGTGTTGCAGTTTCTAAAGCAAGACCCCAAAATGAAAGAGGTAGATCCGTGTCTGGCATCATTGATCGGACCATATCTAATAATGTCTGATTTCTCATTTCGGAGACCCCATTATGCTGTAGAGTTCTCGGAGGAGTCCACTGGGAAACAATGCCATTTTCTCTCAAGTAATCTTGAAATTCGTTGCTTAAGTATTCACCACCTCGGTCAGACCTTAGTGACATAATTTTTATTAAGCTGGTTTTCTACTTCAGTTTTGAAGTCTTTTAATTTCTCAAAGGCTTCAGATTTGTACCGCATAAGGTACATATACCCAAATCACGAGTGTCATCGATAAAGGTAATGAAGTAGGAGAATCCACCTCTAGCGGTAACTATCATTGGTTCGCATACATCAGAGTGTATGAGTTCTAATGTCTCCGCTGCACGTTGTCTTTTACCTTTAAAGGGTATTTTGGTCATTTTACCAAGTAAACAAGACTCACAAGTTCCATAAGGTTCATATTTGAAGGGTCTGAAATACCCATCCTTATGTAGCTTAGTTAATCTTGTTTCATTGATATAACATAAGCGACTGTGTCATAGAAGTGGTTCATTGAGATTATTCGAGTTAACGTTGTATATATTAGAGGTTGAATATTCTTTGTTAGTTTGTAAGACATAGATACCATTATTCAAAATACCATCTCCATATTTTATTTCATTGAAATAAATAGAACATTCATTACAACTTATTATGCATGAAAAGCCTTTATTACATAAAAAAAAATTGAAATGATGTTCTTTACTAGAGAAGGTACATAAACACAATCTTCTAAGTCTAAAACTAAACCATTCGGCAAAACTAATGAATAATTCCCCACGCACAATGCAGCCATTTTTGCTCCATCACCCATGCGTAAGTCAACCTCCCCATGACGGAGTCTCTTACTGTTTCTCAGGCCCTGCACATTGTTACACAAGTGAGTCCCACAACCTGTGTCAAGCACCCAAGTAGAAGGTTCAGAGTTTTGAGAATATAGTTCAATCATATACAACATACCTACAGCATTGGGCTTCTTGGCCTCTTGGGCTTCCCTAGCTTCCTTGGATTTCAAGGATCTGCAGTCTTTCTTCCAAAACATTTCTCTTTTCTCTTTTTCTTCTCCATCTTACCATTGGGCTTTAGGTGATCTAGAGCCTTGGCCTTGCCCTTATTTTTCTTTGGGCCTCGTGGCTTCAGGTCCGTACCCGTAAGCATGACATAGGTTTTAAGCTCTGGTTTCAAGTCTTTCTCTGCTTGCTTTATCAGATAGTGCAATTCTGCTAAAGTAGCTTCTTTATCAGACATATGAAACTGCATAATAAAGTTAGAGAAGTCTTTTGGTAAGGACTGAAGAATCAGATCGTGACCTATCTCATGATCCATGATGAACCCGAGGTTGGCCAATTTTTCAATGTGGCCAATCATCTTAAGCACATGTCCACTAACAGATCCTTCCTTATACCTTGTTTGGAATAAGGCACATGACACTTGGAATCTCACGTATGAACGGAAGTTGCATACAACTCCTTCAAGTGAAAGATGATGGTTTGAGCATCCATATCTTCGTGAGCTTTCTGAAGTTCGTCCGACATAGAGCCAAGCATTATGCAAACTACTTACTCATCATCATCGACGTGTTTCTTCCAAGCATCAAATGTATTTTGGTCAGCATCTTATGAGGGTTCAGGGGAAATGGTCTTTCAAGACATAGAAAATCTTTTCTTGTCGTAAGACAATTTTAAGGTTTCTAAACCAGTTATTGTAGTTGTCCCCTTTGAGCTTATGCTTATCAAGGATGGAACAAAGTGATACTCTGTTTTCCATTTGAATGTTTGTGAAATATTTTAACCCACCTGTTAAGAGAGAATGTTAAAATTAGGAATATCTTTTCATTAATGTTCATAATAATATAGGCTTTTAATATTATGAAGTTGTGCTCTCACTCAATTGTTTTAAAATTTTAAGCAAATCACATCAACCCTAATATGATGGATTTCTTGTGGGCAAGGATCCCATAATCATCATTTCATAACTCCGACTAGGGCCAGTCGTTATAAAATATGATAATTAGGTAGGTTCCCAACCAATTTATGATATAAATCACAATTCATTGATCATTGGGTTGGGCAATCAAACATGCCATAGCTTATGCTAGTCCTTGTGGACACCCAATCTTTGCCACTAAGTTATAAGACCACGTGTAAGGTTCGATGTGTCTTATGACTCAGAAAAGTCAAACCATTGTCAATAGTACGATTTAGGGACAAATTGGTATTGGTCAGTCTTGTAAAGCTAGTCCTACCAATACGGTTTAAGCCCTTTGGGTCTATACCTTACAATGGGAGGCAAATTTTAGACTTAAATTATTATTGAGGATTTTAGCAAGTTTAAGTGAATAACTGTTAAATGGATTCCTCCATTGAAAATTCCCCAGAATGAGGGTGGAGCGAACTCTCTTAAATACCCTTACCTCTTAGCTTTTATTGCCTTGGTGACAGGAATAAACAATAGATCCTCTAAATTAGTCCAACACTTTAAATATGCTTTAAGATAAGCTTTGAGTAAATGATTATCTAGATGTCTTCACAGCTTTTCCTTTTGGCTATAAAAAGATAGTGAGTGAAGGAAGACACCAAATCATTATCTAACTCTAGTAATACCTTTGGTTAAATTAACTTTAGTTTGGAAAGTTTTTTAACGCCTTGGTCCCACCCCATTTGTATCTTTTATAATGTCTTTTATTATAAACAAGCGATTTATATTTATTAGCCTTAAAGGTAATAATTTCTAAGTTCATCACGGAATAATTACTTAGCTAATGGATAAGCAATACACTCTATATTTCCTTAGAAAGTATCTAGATGTTTGCACCCTAAAATAATCATGCCAATTCTAATCATACATAGAATCTTCAAGCATATGAGTTTATAATATGTTGGAATTATTTTAGGCATTAAATAACTTTGATTAATATTTAATTATGATATTGCATTTTATTTTAATCAAATAAATTTACTATTCACGTTTTTTTACAGATGCGTGAACTTTAAATGCAATTTCACAATTCAAATTTTAACCAAATCATGCAAAACTTGTGCCTAAAATTAAGTTCAGGGTGTTAGCTTTCCAACGAGATTTTACAAACCCAATTTCGAGTTCAAATGCGAGAGCAATAATCAAAACAAAAATGGCGCGCTGATACTACTGTTGGGAAGCGGCCGCGAGTGCGCAGCGGAAAATCAAGAAGAAATTATGATGTTGCTATCACTTTGCCCAATACCCATTTGTTTTGATTATTCTACAATCCTCGGCATGTTACTATATATTCTAAGCATAAAAACTCATAAAAAATGCAAAGAACATAAACATAAACATGTTAACTATCATAAGAACTCTAATTAAAATAAAGAAGAAAAAAAGACTTACTTGAACCAAAGACTCCTCCAGTCCTCCCTCCAATCTACAAGCTTTTCTCGAACTCAGCAAGCTCTTCCACGTTCCAAAGAGCCACCCAAGTGTGTGGCCTCCAAAAGTGCACACACCAAAGCCAAAACTCAACAGACAAGACTACGCCTTGAGTGCACGGGTATTTTACCCTTGGGCTAGCCTAGGCAAATACCTCAAAACTTTTAACTCGAGGTTCCTCTAGTCAATTAAACTTAAGGATCCTCAAAATCAGTGGCTTACACTTAAACTTTAGAGTTGCTCACTTATATAAACTTGTGAAGAATTCTTTGGGTTTATATAGGTGCTGCAAAGACAACAAAATTAATTAAGAATCCGATGTGGGATAAAAGCTAATTTAATCTTAGCCATTGGATCCTAATTTAGTGGTTTAATGAGATTATAAAACCCTAATAAGAGTTTGGGCCGAATTGGAATTCAAAACAAATAACAAAATAAATAAAAAATTTACTATTCACGTTTTTATTTATTTATTTATTCATTCCAATTCCCAAAGTGCCCCTATCGTCATTCACCAATCTCTAAGCCACTATGGAACCTTATAAATGATCTGTTCAATAATTAAACACATTGAACCATTTATGAACAATTCCTACAGCAATCATATATGCTGTTAAATTTGTACTGTGCACTGTTAACCATTGATTTCGACTTTGTTGTGTGTGACCTTTTGGGTTCCCCTCAAGTTGGACATGAAATGAATCGTGATAATTTATCGAAAATAATTTATCCTCCGATCAGATGGTCGTTCGATTTCAATGACCAAGGTTGACATCTAACAACATGCCAAGGCCCCCAAATGAGAAGGAAAGATATATACCCATTTTGTATGCGATTTACATATGATACGGTCATTTGCCTCACGGTATCCCCACCGTTTGACCTAGGGTATGGAAAGTGTCTACCCATATAGTCAAATGTATGATGTTGATAGTGTCATGAATCATGGTAACCCAAGAATCTCACATGATTCTTCCGCTGCGGCCACAGTCTCAAACACTAATCACACATATCAACCCACGAACTAGAATACTAATCTTATAAGAAAATATTATCCGAGAGAGTGGCGATTCTCTGTTGTATCTTTACAAACTTCATGTGTTTCAACAAATAACCCAATCATACTCTTATGACCAGATCTTTTGAACCGGGGAAGGAGAATGTCAAAGTTATTTGATCCACACATAAGATTGTAAAGACCTCAAGTCTAATGACTAGTCATACAATCGATACATGAAAGTTCTCACAGACACATGGGATAAACACTCCATGTGAAAACTTTCAGCGGTCAGTTCGATGGACACGAGCAACTCATGCATCCATGTGATATACCAAGCGGATGGATCTCCGCTAGTAGCCTATGAGATCGGCTACCCCACTTAAGGGCGGATCATATCATCATGCTAGTCTCTCCGCTTTGTGAACGCCCAGATTATTCACAAAACTATGACTAGGAATGTTTAAGAGTAATGATTCTCATAAGGCATGGAAGCCATCATATTATTACTCCAAGGGTTTTATTACAGTGTTTGATGATTCATAAGTTATGTAAGACACGTTTAATAAAGATTTCCATTTTAATGAAAATATTACAAATACATGTACATATAGCTCATCCACAAGTTGGGTGTAGGCATATCCCTAACAGATTAAGCGAGGTAGAGAATAATATGTAGACAGTTAAAAGTTGGAGACTTCAGAACCAGCATGTGAATCATGGGACTTGTGATAATTTGTTCAGTATCGAGAATTTTATATCCCGACAGACTCCAGGATTTCATTTTTAAAAAGGGGATTCGAGGACGAATCATATTTAAGGGGAGAGAATTTGTAACATCTGGTGACCCCGACGACATGGACGTTACCAGAGCATGGCGACTATTATAGTTTGGAGGTATAATACTTGATATAAATCATGTTCGAGCAAGTTCGTACTCATAAAACGGCATTCAAGACATTCAAAAGATTTCTTGAAATTTCGACGCAAAACTTAGCTTACATTCCCTGTTGAATAGCCTTTAGTAATTAGGCCATAACTTTTTCGTACGATCTATGATTTTTATGCATTTTATATCGTCTGAAATCTTAGACCAGGAGCTACAACTTCTGAGTTGAATGTTTTTCCAAATTCGGAACAGAAATAGGTCAAAAATCAAAATTTCCGTAACTACTACAATAACTTCGAGAATTAACTAGAAATTGGGTGATGTGGCATCACCTCAACCATTCATTCCATCAAAAAATCAACCTCTCTTTGTCTATATATAGCACACTATTTACCCTCTTCTTCATACATAAAAAACGTGAGCGGTGAAATGAGTTCTTCAATTTGGTTTTCTCATTTTTCAAGTAAAGTTTTAGAAGCAACAAGTGATGATTTCAAGTCCACCTCATGCAAAGTAAGTTGCTTATCCTTTTCCTCTTCTATTCTTAGTCTTAAGTCTGAATTGTTGAAGCCCCAACTTGTTCCTTGCTTTACCATAGCAAAGAAAATTGTATAATTGGCTTTGAATGAGTTAGTAACACGTATTTTGGGTAATGTTTTGAAATTATAAACATGTAATGAGGATTATAAGGGTATGAATATAATTGAGGATTTATGCTTGGTGATCTTAGAATTCTAGATAATGGTTGGCGTATGGGTGGTGATATGAGATGAGTTTTGAGGTTGGAAAAGTATCTATGTGTTATTCCTGGATTAAAATTGTGGGGATTACTTGAGTGTGGAGTTGAAAAGTGAAATTAAGGCCTTGAAACTTGCCCGTGTCGTGACACCGCATACCTTGTGTCGCGACGTATTCTGGAAAAATAAGCCCAGCTTCGATTCTGTTTTGTGCACGTCGCGACGCGAACTGAAAACCAGCTCATTGTTTTGGCCTTCTCCAGGTCACGTCGCGATGCGCAAGTCTGTGTATCGTGACGCATGATCATTTCTCAGGATAAATTTTTTTAGCCAATCTAGTTTCAACCCAGAATATTAGAGACCACCCGAAAGGCCTCGTATCATCCTATATACATGTGAGTTACCATAGCATAAATGTATATCATCATATAGTGACGATAATTTTGGAATGTATCATACGACGTGAATTCTAATTAAGTTGTCCATTGAAGGTCATCGCAGGAACCACAAAACGTTTCGGCAAGGTGACGTTATGCTAGCGGAACTTCAAATCTGTGAGTGGACATTCTTTCCTTAAGATGACTTTTATTTTATTATTTTGAATATCAGACGTACTTTTCGCTAATAGGGCGTTAGCCAATTTCATTTGCGGTTATATTTTGTTTAACATATTTTGAGAAAGGATATAGAAAAGAAATATTTTCAAAACATGAGTTTTATATTTTCGAGGCATGGGGGAAAAACACACCTCAGTATGTAACTTGTACATACATGGAATTGACGGATGACATGTGCACATGTAGAGGACTGGGGGGACGGTGATACGTAACACCCCAGATCCTAGTTCAGGACTAGGGATGAAAGATGCCCCTAGATCTTAGTTTCAGAACTTGGAGGGTAGCATAGATCCACACCGCCAGTTCTAGTTCACTGGCTTGCGGGTTGGCGATACGTAACACCCCAAACCACTAGTTTCAGAGATAGGAGTGGCCTGTTTTGAGGGACGGCGATATGTAACGTCCCAAAGTTATAGATTTGCACTCCTAGCTTTAGTTAGATGTATGGGGGGACATCGATACGTAACGCCCCCACACGTCAGATTTTCAGTGACATGTATAGATTTTAGAAAAGGTTTTCCGCTACAAGTTTTCAGAGCCAGATTTACAAAATTAGATTTCATAAATAGATTCCAGGGTGAAGTTTTTTAGAAAAGAAAGTTTTCAGAAACAGTAGTTTTATGAGAAACTTTCAGGAAAGATTTTCACAAAGGTTTTCTAAAAGAGAATTGTTTTCAGGAAAGACAAGTTTTTAGAAAAGATTCGAATTGATTTCTAAAACATGAGTTTCTTAAAGTATTTCAGTTTTAAATATAAAAACAGTCCACTCACTTAGATCATTCAAACGATCTAATCCTCCCTCAGTGTTTTATTTTGCAGGTTCATGGAGGACGAGCTCGAGAGGAAGGATACTGATTGCAGTCACTGACCGGTGCTTACACACGCGTATAACGCAAGCGCATGTATCGTTCAAGTAGTATAAAAAAGTATCGATCCCACGAGGACATAATACCTAAGCTATTAAGTTTATGAGGTCAAATAATTAATAGTATCTAACAGGTTGTTTGATTGATTTGAAATGGTGACGATTCTAAATTTCAAAACAAGAAAATAAAATTGTTCGAAAGTAGGATTTAAGAAAATTTAATATTAAAAACTATCTAAGGTTGTGATTTCTTCCAATATCAATTTAAAGATGAAGTGGTTATTTTATAGTTGGGAAATATATTGATTTATTAACCTGGAACACTAAATTATGTGAAAGCCTCTGTCGATGGTCAGACACAAATACCCAATTTAACTCAATTGAACCATATGTCTATGTCAACCAACTTATCTGGATTCATTAAGTTTAAGTTCCAATTATGGCTACTCTCGCCCGACAGGTATATGTCTATCCTGTAAGGAAATCTATTAAAGGGTTATCTATCCTCAAGGAAGATCGTGGGCTATTGAGTCTAAGGTTTTAAACTTAAAATCCATTAGTCTAGTTCATTTTAAGTTTACCTAATCAATTTTATTAATGGCCAGTTAATAAAAAGCATTAAGATTAAGACTCAATAAATAAATCTTTATAATACCCAAACTATAATCTAACCCTTATAAACCGGTGATATTGAAATTTATCACAACCCCAGATAACTAAATTAGTTACAACACATAACTAGGGCTAGTAAAATCTTGAAAGTAAAATGCATAAAGTAAAAATGCTTGAAAGTAATTGCGGTAAAGTAAAAGCTGAAAAGTAAAATAAAATAAAACGAAATGTTAAGGTAAAAGGAATTACTTTTACTATTTACTATTTTAGATATCTCCCATAAAATAATATATAAACTTGTGATAATATTTTACCAACTGACCAATATAGCGGTATCCTTTTTAAGTCAAATTAAGTCCAACCAGCCATATAGGCGGTAATATTTGTCCATAATCCAGCCATAAAGGCGGAACCAAAATAAAATTACCAACCGACCAATCTGGCGGTATCCTTGATTAGTCAGGTTCAAACCAGCAGAAAATAAAATTACCAACCGACCAATATAACGGTATCATTGATTAGTCAGGTTTAAAACCAGATTAAATTGAATTGCCAACCGACCAATATAGCGGTATCATTGATTAGTCAATATTTTAAATAGTGAATATATTATTTTTAAGGGAGATTAATCTAAATAGTAACAGTAAAAGAATTACATTTCACCCTAGCTGGGGAATTTACCTCCTCATGGTGAATAGTAAAAACTGTAAAAAGTAAAGAAAGTAAATTACTATTATTACAAAACGTAATTAAAAATTAATTACAAAACTAAAAATTAAAAACTAAAAGTAACTAGACAGAGAAACTCTCTCTTTACATAGAATAGAGAGAGAGAATGGTACACCTAAATCTGAAAATTCGCGCTGATTTTATAGACTCAGGTAAGGTCCCAGCGTCGCGACCCCAAGCCAGCGTCGCGACGCTGGAACAGTTAGAGTGGCACGCTGAGGAGGCGACACGTGGCAAGGCGGCTGAGAAGATAATGCGACACGTGGCAAGGTGGCTGAGAGCTCAATTATTATGCTGACGTGGCGATTCAATTGTCGGCACAATATGATTGCGACACGTGGCACCACGTGTCACGCTGTGATTGGCTGATGCTGACATGAAAAGTTGACTCGGTTGACCAATGACGTGGCTGATGACGTGGCATGACACATGGCGAAGTTGACTCGTTGACCGCTGACATGGATGATGACGTGGCGACACGTGGAAAATATGAGTGTCGGCAGCGTAGGATGATGACACGTGGCATGGCGCACGTTAGCAAATCGGCTGTGATGGTGACACGTGGCACGACGCACGTTAGCAAAGTCAAACTTCTCAAATTCTGACCTGTTGACCCAGCGCACGTTAGCAAGACTCGGCTCACGTTAGGCGTCGCGACGCCAAAGGCTTGCGCGTCGGGACGCACCCAATTTACCAAAATGCATTTTTTTGCCAATTTTCACTGTTTTGCTCCAAATCACCTCCAGAATGTCTTGAAACTTTATTTATCTACAAAATAACACAAAAACACATCAAAACGTTCACAAAACTCAAGAAACTATACAAAATATTAGGTTAAATGAGTGGGAAATAGTGATATAAATACCACTCATCAGTCACTAGAGGGTTTAGTCCACCAGGTCGAGTCAGAGTTTAGTCCAGTCAATGTCAGAGAATATCATGTAGCATGTAGTTTGTTTAGTAAAGTATATGCATGCAAAAAGTTATAAGTGTTCATTACTAAAGTTGTAACGTATCTTTAATTTTTGTATTTAGTTTGAAAATATTATGCTTTCATGAAATTGAGTTGGGCATCGGCCCCGTGCATGAGTTTATATATCATATGAGTTTTATATTGTTAGAAAGTCAGAGGCTCAGGGGGATAATACGACATATTCCATGCCGGTAGCATCCCCTAGATTGGGGATGTTACAACATCATTCGAAGCTTATGCTTTAGAGGCCCATATATAGGTACGTCTGTATCACGTACTGTATTATGCTTCTGTCTACCGTCGGCATGTGTTCATAGAACTAGGAAAATACTTTTATATATGTTTTAATAGGTTGTCTTATTCTTTCCTCTCTTTAGAGGTAACCTCACTTACAATTAGTATATTCTTTGGGTTCTCACATTTACCGAGGTTAAGTGCTTTTATTTTAGTTGAATTAATATCAAATATGCTCATGTCATGTATGTTATGATATATGCCAAAAGAAGAAATATCAAACAAGTAAGTAAAATTAGCCATCTTATTAATTTTCAATGCAAGATTATAATCAAAGAGTCCGGGTACATAGATGTCATCATAGTCTTCATTCTTTTCGACTGCAGCGGAGTCTTCTAGCGTTGGGTCTTCTAGCTTGAATGGCTCTTCTTCCCATGCTACTTTTGGATCGTTCTTCGGTCATAGTTCTTTGCCATTCTCTTCATCATCTCTTTCTATTATCAAATTTCATTCCCAATCCACCACATCAGCGATGATTTAGAAGACTGGCACAATGACACCATTAACTTTTTATGATTCTGGAGCCCATTGATAATTTATCTTCACGAAATAGTCTTCTAATCTATTTCATTTCTTCTTCACTTCCGTTCTTTCTTCGTCAAAGCACTATTCCAACCCTATTCTTGTTGTATGCCATTGAAATTTGGCAATGTCTTTACGTCTTAACACGACACCCTTAGTCCAATTTCGGACTTGTAGTTCATCATCTCCATAGTATTCTTGCTAATCACGATCTTATGATCAGAGGGAATGTAGAAGTAATATCTCATTGAGTCCTTGGGATACCCTTTGAATTGACCCTTTTCAGATCTTGAGTCTAGCTTTTCCTTAAAAACTTTCCTTACATAAGTTGGACTGCCCCAAATCTTCAAGTATCTTAAGTTAGGACGTTTCCCATACCACATCTCGTATGAGGTTTTGGGAGCAAATTTGATAGAGACTCTATTTAGAATATGCAAGGATGTTTGGAGAGTGTATCCCCAAAATTCCAGCCCCAATGGTACGGAAACAGCTTCGCTCTGGATAGACCCCTCTGAATTCCATTGGTAGTATGACTATGTGTCTATGGAAGTCCGAATCAGGGCATGTGTATTTGGTCTTAACCTGAGACTTGCATCGCTAATACTTGCGACAATCAATATACTTTGGTTTTGGTCATCCAGGGCTTTAACAGGTTCTGTGTACACCTTTTCTGGGTATATTGAGAATCGTAGTGTATTGGGTGTGATGTCAAGATGGAAGTATCACTTCAGTCATATGGAGATGATGGTCACGTAGGATACGGAACTGGTGCTCTTTTATGCTGCAGCTATCGGGATAATATGACTAGGTCAAGCTTATCCGATTATAGAGACTAGTTACCAGAGATCTGATATGTGCTTCGTACGGGGCAGACACAATTCCAGCCTCAGGCCTAGCACGTGACATCCGATACTGGATCGCAATACGCAATACTACGTAAACTACGCCAGATATAGATTATATATTCCTTAAGAATATTTCTGGAGAATTGGGTAGGCACAGTGCTTTGCTAGAAGCCAACCATGTCTTGTAAATCGGTAAAAATGTAGTACTAGGTACGTACGTGTTCGGATAGTCCGACGACCGGATTTACTGCCAACATATACAGGAATCTTATGGGTCGCTTCCCAAAGATTCACCGATGACGTATGACTCGCACATAATTAATCTGGGATTAATTATAAGAGATAGAGAAATTAATCTAAGATTAATTACGGAGATATTTTATCTGGGATAAAATATTATTTAAAGAGATAGAACGATTAATTTGTAATTAATTGATAAAATAATATATTCGATACATTATACGAAATTAGATTTCGACGCGGAATTAAAATTGGATTTTAATTCGGGCTAACGAGTTAATTTAGAATTAATTCACTAGCGACGTGAATATTAATTTTGCTAGGCATAATTATTTAATTAAATTTGATTTAATTACGTTGCAACGAAAAATTCGTTAATTCGGAATTAGCGAACCCGAGCCCGGGAGTGTTTGCGGGCCCACTCGCATTTTGAATCAAGTGGGGCCCACTTGTCACATCAAGTCACATCACTTGTCTTTCACATCACCTTTTGGTTGATGGAAGTTGATGGGATTTGATGGTTTGAATGACAAATACCATTTTATTAATTTTGGTATATCATTTTTACTTGATTTTGGAAATCAAAAACAACAACACACTTCTTTCTTTTCTTCTCTCCCTCACACGGCAAAGTGCCATTTTCTCTCCCAAATATTTTCCTTTGGCCGAAACTCACCAAGGAAAAATGTGAAAGTTTGTTGCAAATTTTTAAGGTGCTAGCACATACAAGGAGTCTTACAAGGTGATAGGGAAACCAACTCTTGAGCATGGAATCATTCACGGAGCTTGGAGCTTGAAGAATTATTGCAAGGAGCTTGGCCGAACCACAAAAAAGCCGATCAAAGTGAGTATTTCCGCTACTTTACTTTGATGTATTCGCACATTTCATATGCTTAATTGATATTGGTTTGACCTAGAAAACCCAACAGTCCACGGTAGGGTTGTCCCCCCGTTTATACATTTGGCCATTAACTCGTTTAATGAGCTTAAGTGTTTGACCATATTTTCATAATGTGAGTTACTAGTCGAAGTAAACTTATCTATGATATTAGCATTTTGGAGCCTAACCTGCTCGACAACATCCTGAGTGAATTCGACGAACAATGCGCGAACCGCATTAGGGCTGAGCTATCGCACATGTTCATATCGACTAGCGTCTGCCAGACCCTCGAAATGGCCCACTACGGCTGGAACGTGAGGCTGGTTGGTTTGCTCCAGTCCCCTTCCTCCGTATTTAAGCCAGTTCGAGTGTTTCTTTTCAGAGGCATTTCCACTTTTTACACCAATTCTTCCACTGTGGTCGCCAAAAACTGTTTGCGCAATTTTCTGCTTGAAGAAAAAAACGTGTAAGGTTCAAACCTCCTAAGACAAAGTCCCAGCAAGGGGTGTTTGATTAAGTGAATAAGCCTCCAAGGGGCACAATCACACAAATTACAGTCCTAAAAATTATGAAACTACGAAATAAAAAATAATAAGATGCTCGTTTGAGTCTTCATTTTTTCGGGCTTTCTTCTTCACATGAGTGAGCATTTTATAGTGGAATTTGTAAACTGCTCGAATAGTTTCAGTCCGTAACTCCCCTGCAACTGCCGAGTCATGCCTTCAACCGTTGAGTTGTGCGTCATAACTGCCTGATCGTTGAGGGAAATGTCTAACTGTTGTAATCGTGGGATCAACTGCAGCATGTGTTCGATCGTCCTGAGTCATTTGTCGTTCTAATCGTTGTTTCGGTCGTCCTGACTCTCTGAGTCGTCCTAGTTGTTGGGCGATCTCCATGACTGCTCTCTTCTTCCTCATCCTAGGTTCAAATCGTCATGTGGAGTGATACTTGTCATTCCCGCTTGCTTTCGTCCATATCGTTCTAGGGCGATTTTCTTTTGTCAACAAGAATAAATTCTGATTCGACTCGAAATCGATAAAGTGTCATGTTTTGCTCATTCCTATCAATGATTTAGCTTTTGCTTGCTGTAGAAATAAAGTTAAAAGTAATGGAGGGAGAACTCTAATTTCATATCTGCAAAGAACGAAAGTTGATTTACTCGCAATTTTTCTACCTTTGAATACAGCAGAGCTACTGATGAATATTATAATAGTACCAAATTTGATGGTAAAAGACACTGGTTATCACCGGCTAAGGATATTTTATTTAATTTAAATTCAAAAATAACCACGATAAAATGAAATCAAATATAGAATTGTAATAATTCTTAAAAAAAGAAAAGAAAAAAGAAAAAAGAAAAAAGAAAGAGTTATAATATTTAAAATAAATGCAAACTCCCAGGCGTCAAAACTTTTTTTAAAAAAAAAAAATTTGAGAAAACCAGATGTAAAGTTTTTTCAAAGAAATGAACTAAATGTCAATAATTTTCCCGACATTTTTTCGATCTGCTTACCAAATTCACCCAGGCCTGAACATGACCCACGTTATTGTTATTATTATTATTATTATATTTTTTTTTCCACAATTCTTATCCCGACCCGACTGAATCACGACAATCACGTTACCTATTACAAAATATGTTTTTTCTAAGGACGGACTGGATCGGTCCGATTTTATATGATTTTTAAAAGGAATATATAATTATAATTATTCAGTTTTTTTTTTTTTAAAAATAACTCTATGTTTTTAATTAGAAAAAATTATAATTATTTTTAATTGTTGGTTCGGTTCTGTACAATAAGATTTTTTCAATTTTTTTAATAATAACAATAAAAATTAAAAAATTAATAACCTTCACTGAATCTAAGATTTACTTAAGTTTTTTTATAATGTAACTCTTTTAATCATCACACGAAAGAAAAAAATTATAAATATTTCATAAAATTGATCATCACTAATTACTAAATAAATTAAATAATATAACTAATATAATTATAAAATAATAATATAATATGATTAGATTTTAAAAAATTCAATAAATTAAATTGTTCAATTAATTCGATTCATTTTTAGTTAAAAAAATTAATCTAATTCGGTTTTTAATTAAAATATCTAATAATTATTTTTTTAATATAAAAAATTACTACTTCAATTCAATTTTTCAATGTTAATTATTTTTTTATCCACCCTGATTTTTTAAATGAATAATGATATATATACATAAACGCTTACTTATATTTTTTACACCTCTCTCACTGTATCTACAGTGATGCTACAGTAATCATTGTAGTTACGGTGAGGGTGGTAAAAATTATAAGTAATAAATTATAAATGTATAGCATTTTTGAGATTTTTAATATTTTTGTGCCGTCATTTTCATTCAAGTTAGAAGACAAACGACGAGGAGATAGAAAGAATAAGAAGGAAAAAAAAAATAAAAAAACGTGAAGAGATGTCGACACTCGACAGTGGATTAAAAAAGCTAATACAGACACGTGTGAAATAAAACCAAAAGCTCCAAAACAACCCCCCCAAAAAACAAAAACAAGAAAGTGAAACATCGACACGGTCTCTCCTCAACACGCGGCGAAACGAAAGCCCATGGCCTCGACACCACTCACTCACTCACTCTCGCTTCTCCTCATCACTTCAGATAAAAAATAAAAGTGTCTTTATTCAAAAATAATAAAAACAAAATAAATAAAAATAAATAAATAAATCTTCTGGTCCTAATCCGTTTTGTTTTATTCCAATAAATAAATAAATAAATATGAGCAATTAATTTCTCAGTGTGTGTGAAAGAAAAGAAGAAGAAACAGAGTAAGCGTTATGCTTTTGTTTTGCTTTTATCTTCTTCTTCTTATTCTATAAATTTTGCTTTGGTTTTTGAATCTCTCTCTTTTTTTTTTTAACAACACGTTTAAGCATTCAAGTGACTGGAAACTGGAAGGTTTAATTACTATTATTATTTTTATTTTTTATCATTTATTCTTTTAATATTATTCTATTTATGGTGTTTGGATATGTTCTAATAAAGGTAGTGGATTCAAGAGAGTTCAGACTTTTCCTTTTTTGTTTTTATGTAATTTAATTCTTTTCCTTTTCTCTTTTTTTTTTCTTCTTTTTTAGTAGAGTTGAAAATTTCATTTCTTCAAATTTGAAGAGAGATAGCTGCTTCTTTTTTTGCCGTCTCGTCGGAAAATCAAAAAAAAAAAGAAGAAGAAACGATCAATGTGGTCTTCACCGTGGTCAACGACCGGGAACTCGAATCTCGAAAGCTTCATTCACTGTGTAACCCCCAATCCTCCGTCGCGATCGCTTCCTCAGGTACTGCCGCCATTTTTCCTGCGTCTAGAATTTTCTTGCGGATCAAATTTCGGATTTCGATATTGGGGTGTTTGTGTAAATTATCTGATTATTTTTTGAACACTAAAACGTCGGCGTATTTGTGAGAATAATAAATTAAAAATTGAGGGAAATAACATCGTACGGTAGCTTCAATAATTTTCGATTGCGATCTGGGTGTGGGCCCCTACCCCCGTCTAGTTTCCTCGTCAAAATTCAGATAGCAAAATAATGGATTGGGAGGATAATATTGGCGTTGTATATTTTATTTTTAACACTAAAACGACGGTGTATTTGTGAAAATAATAAATTAAAAATTGAAGGAAATAACATCACAGTCCGCTTTAATATTTTTGGTTTGCATTTTGGTGTGGGCCCCTGTCTAGTGTATCCGTCAAAATTCACAGAAGGAAAATGATGGGATAATATTGGTATTATTATTATTATTATTATGAAGATCGGATGATGCTAAGAATATTCTCTTCTCTTTTAATATTATATTAATTAATTTAGAATTGGATTTGAATTGTTTTTTGTTTTTAGTTTTATCTCTTTGATTGGATTGGGGTCCAGTTTTGAGATGTTTAGTTTGATGACGTGACAGTCAGCTGTGTGGTTATAGACTTTTTATACACGTGGAGTCTGTATTTTTCTTAGTTCCTAACGTGTAATGGGCCCTTACAGTACAATTGAGGATAAGGTTACTTGTACTCATTAGTCATTCATAAAATGAGAGCTTGTAAATGTTAGCAAGTGAGGGCACAATAATTGGTTTTAAATCTAATGTAGTGGGGGAAGTTGGTTGTAGTAAGCTGCGTAATAATTGTGTATCAACGTTTTATTATGTTCCTATGATGTTTAATGTAGTGGTTAATATATATTTGGAAATTATTAGCTGTTAATCTTCAAAATGGTGATAGGGACAATTATGTTCTGTGAATTCGCACACCATTGAAGTTGATACTATGGTTAATTTTCTAATTTGTTTTGGTGAAATATCGGCAGAGTTGCATTCATGAACTAAACAGCCAGTGTCAACCAATTGGTAAAGATAAAGTTGAATATTTCACATTGGGAGATCTTTGGAACTGCTATCTTGAATGGAGTGCATATGGTGCTGGTATGCCACTGGTGTTGAACACCGGTGAGGAAATTACGCAATATTATGTTCCTTATCTATCGGCTGTCCAGATCTACACTAATAAGTCTGTTGCCACTTCCAGGTTGTTAATGCGTTCCCTTTTATGTTTTATGTACCGAATTCAGTGAGTTAGCCTTTGTAATAGTGCTATTAGCACTGAGATTGAGCATTTCTATTTAAAATAATATAGGAATCCGAGGGAGGATTGTGACATGGTAGAATTTGAAAGTGATTCCTGGAGTGAGGATAGTGGGAGTGATAAGCTCTCCAGATCCCTCAGCAACAACTCCAGCAGAACTTGGGATGCCACTTCTGAAGATTCAAGCTTAGAACAGGATGGTTCATGGCCAATAACCAATAAGCTCGGCCACCTTTACTTCCAATATTTTGAGACGGCTTCTCCTTATTGGAGGGTTCCACTTACTGAAAAGGTAGCCCTTTTCAGTATGCAGTTATGTCTTTACTACTAATGGCTTAGTATTGTCAGTTTCTTTGCTAAATTAATAAAACATACCACTTATGACACTTTAATTGAGTATTAAATATTTAACTTTTGTCTGGCATTCAGATAACGGAATTAGCTCGGAATCATCCGGGACTAACGACCCTCAAAAGTGTGGATCTTTCGCCAGCGAGTTGGATGGCTGTTGCTTGGTAAGCATAACTTTCTGTTCTCATTAAATGTTTTCTTGATTAATAGGCTCTAACTCAGCCCAATCATTGTAAAGATAAAGCTGAAAGGCATTTTGTCTTTTCGGACGTTGATAAAGTATGATAATAGAATTGATTATGCAACATTTTTCTTATACGCTTTCTAGAAGTACAAGTGGCAGTGGCACCAACATAATGATTACCAATTATCACATGTAATTGATGCAATGTTACCATCGCGAAGTTTTACTTAAGAGTAGATTGGGGAAACATTTTTCTATTTTTGTCTGTAATCAAAGATTGATTATCTTAAATATGTTTGCTTAATGAGGTGACACGTGCTTGATTTCAATGATAGGTATCCGATTTATCATATTCCATCTCGGAAAAATGAGAAGGATTTGTCAACATGCTTCCTCACTTATCATACACTGTCGTCAATTTTTCAAGGTATTTTGCTTATCTACATAATTCATGGATAAATTATCGCTGTTTGAATCCATAGTATAAATGATTTTTTGTGGTGTCTTTCCACCTCATCTCATTATTCCAAAAATGTGTTGCAATATCTCTTTAACAAGCAAATCGATATTCCTTCGTATACTTCATTTTTTGTAGTTTCCTTACAATAAGGACATGGAATCAGTAAATGCATTGTCTGGCCCTTGTTTTAAGTCACACATTAACTACCTTAGTGTCTTCCAAATATCACCACCGGCTTGTCACATTTCCCTGTCTCTACTACTTTTTCTGTCACAAACTTTAGAGCGGGATAGTATCTTATTTCCCATACCATCTCAACTTAGCCAAGGGACTGATCATTGTGTTCTTTTGCGCACCATTCTGTAATAGCCTAAGAAATTGTAAAGAAAATGAAAGAGGTTAATGCTGACTCTGTAGTCCATAATGCTGTATTTTTGTTAACGTTATTT
>SKCR01010213.1:0-22800 GCA_019454045.1 Zanthoxylum bungeanum | reverse complement strand
ATACGGTAGTGCCCATGGAAATGATGGGTAAAATCGTAAAATCAAAAGAGGATTGATTCTACTTCTAAGAAGAAAATGCCACACCAATAAGAATATTTAATGATTTATTTTATAATAAAATCATTCGGATCGATCTAAACAAATAAACAAAATAACACGTAATTATTGAAAAAATTTGATTTAAGAATTTGTCCAATCAATTTGCGATGTGCATTATTATTATAATATTAAAATAAGTTTCAAGTTTATTTTTGTTTCATGTGACAAAAATTGAACCCTAAAAGAAAAAAAAAGAAAAGAAAAGAAAAGAAATATATATAAAGATGTTTATATTACAAGTCGAGGCATTGTGTTGCCTAAAAAAAGAAGGTTTATTTGTGCTTTGCGTCGAATTTACGGTTTTTTTTTTTTGTGATTTGGAAAATAAGTACAAACCTCTCTTTAAGTTTGAGTAATTTTTAAAAATATTTAGAATATTATTATTATTTAATTTAAGGTGAAATTTGTTAATCCAACAAAATGACATAGGTATCAAGTATCAACTCAATACCAGGAAGACTTGTATAATTATCTTCTTTTCGATTTTGCATTTGGCATTTAATATTGTTGTTGGTATTGCCATGTACATAAACTTCACCATGTCAATATCATATTCACTTTCCATTTTTCTCAATTAAAAAAATCTTAATTTGGAAATACATTTAATTCGATGCCAGAAAAAGAAATTCTTGCCAGAGAGTTTGTTTGGTTTTTTTTAATTCCCTTATAATTTTACAATAATAATAATAACAACAACATACTTCATAAATTATCATAGAAGGACTTTGAAGTTTTCGTGGAACATTTCTTAAAATGAAAATGACATTCAACTATTATATAAATTGTCATAATCATAGCTTACTAACTTAGTCTCTATAATTTTTTTTTTTAAAAATAAGTTTTAATTTCTGTCGTTATATATTTTTTCTTGATTCACTTTTCATTCAATTTTTAAAACAATTTTTATTATACATGAATAATTTTTTAGATATTCAAGTTATTTAACATTAACCAAATGAAAAAATAATTCAAAATTAACGAAAAAATATTTAACTTACGTATTTTCAAAATCATACGGCCATTTTCACTTTTCTAAAACATATGGATAAACTTTTTTTCGTCGTTTTCGTTTTTGAAAATAGAAAACAGTATTTTAATGATATTTTCTGAATATTGTACTTTATTTATCTATTTAAGAAAAAAGTAGGGACTTGAACGAAAAAAGACGGTCAAAACCCCACAGTCACGTGGAGTACAACTCTCTGCTCAAAACTCAGCCCTCTCGCTTTCTTACATTCAGTGAAAATGGTAAGAGAAAAAGACAGTAGAAAAAACACTAACACCAAGCAGCAATCAAAACAAGAAACACTTTCAAAAAATAAAAAAAAAACACAGACATAATCAGCATTAAGGAAGCACCAAAGCTTCTCTCTTCTTCTTCTTCTTCTTCTTCTTAATATTATTATTGTTCTTCCTCCGTTTTCAATGGAACCCTAATGTTTCCAATCTCTGATACCTTCACAAGTTCATAAATTTTAGGGTTTTCCATCTCCCAAATGGCTCATTCTTAACTGGGTCTTGCTTATTTTTTTTAAAAGAGAATTCAGTTTTTCCATTAGCTAAATGACTCTGTATATTTCTTCAACAGCTCTCTTTTTCTACTCATTTTCTCTTCTGTACGTCGTCGTTTTGGGCTCCGAGTCCGAAATCGGATCCTTACTCGAGTTCAAGAAGGGAATCCAAGACGACCCACTTGATAAAATCCACTCTACATGGAACATTTCGTTTGTACCCGACCCGAGCTCCTGCCCCGTTTCGTGGGTCGGGGTAAGCTGCGACCTGGAAACCGGTTCGGTGGTCTCTATCAACTTGAGAGGAATGGGTTTAGGCGGAGAGCTGAAATTCAACACTTTGATTAACTTGAAGTCTTTGCAGAATCTCTCTTTGTCGGGTAATTCATTTACGGGTCGGTTAGTACCCGCATTGGGATCCATGAGTTCGTTGCAGTACTTGGATCTGTCTGACAACAAGTTTTATGGCCCGATCCCGGGCCGGATCACGGATTTATGGGGTTTAAATTATCTTAATTTGTCGATGAATGCTTTCAAAGGCGGGGTTCCGGGCAATTTTAGGAATTTGCAGCAGCTGAAAGTGTTGGATTTGCATAAAAATAAATTATGGGGTGATATTGGTGGAATACTGAGTGAGCTTAAGAATGTTGAATTAGTTGACTTGAGTTTTAATAACTTTAGTGGAGGTTTAGGAGTTAGTGTAGACACTGTATCAAGTATTGCTAATACGTTGCGTTTTATGAGCTTGAGTCATAATGTGTTGAATGGAGGATTTTTTAAGGGTGATGTTATTGGGTTGTTTAGGAATTTGGAAGTTTTAGATATGGCTGATAATGGGATTACTGGTGAGTTGCCATCTTTTGGGTCATTAGCAAGTTTGAAGGTTTTGAGGTTGGGGAATAATCAGTTGTTTGGGATGATTCCGGAGGAGTTATTGGAGAGTGTGATTCCAATTCAGGAATTGGATCTCAGTGGCAATGGATTTACAGGTAATGAAATGAAATTTTGACTTCTGATCGGCATATGTTTATAACTATATGTATTGTTTAGAGCTAGTTTGTTGTAGGGCATTGTATTTTTATTTATTGGTGGAATATTTAGTCAATGAATGTTCACATTTGATTGTTGTTATAAGTAAAATATGTTATAATATACGTAGTTCTATCACTGATGTTGTCAAGGATAGGGATCTATGTCTCATTTGCAATATTTTTTTCTTGTGAAAATAGTATTATGATACCCAATTTTGATGAACATGTCTTCGACTTTCTGTACATTAACCATACTCTGGAAACGCACTGTTAATTATATAGATGCTCTGTTTCCATAATAAAGTTATAAGCAAGATCTTTCCAACTATATATAGATATATATATCATTTTACTGAATAATAGAATTTAGGCCAAACAAAAGATGTGTAAAAGTTTGAGAAAAATAGCTTTATAGTTCTGTGGATCTCATCATTTATGTGCCTGATAGGGAGATTTGTCATGTGATATATAGACGAAAGAGGCTTATTTGATACTGCTGATGTGTTCAAAGATCAATATGAAATTTTATGTACTAGAAATAAAGAAGAAATAGATTCTATATGCTGTTTTAAGGACACACAAAGCCTCCTTGTTTTTCTTATTGTTTAGTTGACATGGCGAGGTTTTTAATGGCTAGCATTGGGTCGAAATTTTTGACTTGGAGTTGGAGATTGGTTGCCGTGAATAGCTTGTCAACTTTCTGAATGCTGACATTTACATTGCTTGTAATCTGTCTCACTCGCCGTGGTCAAATTAATTCAAAAAGGTGCAGAGGAAGTTTTCCATAAAGGGGAAAAGTGGTGATAATGATAGAATAGTTGGTAATTTGAAGTGTATAACAAGACGAAAAGAAACAAAACCATATGTATTTCACACAAGCAATATTATACTGCCCAGCACAGCTATAGTTTGTTGTTCTTGGAGTTGACTCAGTATCTGTGATCGATCAAGATAGAGTAGCTAAAACTGTCCAGATATCCTGGCAGATTCTGGCAGATTCTCCGATTTTATCAAATAGATATGTAATTGGTGACCTTTGAACCTCAATGCTACTATATCCCTGTTTTTATTCCCTTTTGAATTGTAAAGCAAACATCTGCCTCTGGATGCCTGTCAACCACTTGGCAGTCTAGAGAAATCAAATACAATGGATCACATGTTACTTTGAGAAGTTCTTAGAATCTTGTCAGCCTGGTCCTTGAAAAGGTGGATCATTGAAATTCCCTTTTCAGTATTATTTTCAGTTATTATTTGGTGAGGCCTCGAAATTCCCTTCACTAAATGTTATATATTTCTTTGTGCCCAGAGGATGGCCATGAACTAGCGCTGTAGATTTTTTAGAAACATTAGGTTGTTCATCGCTTAGAGAAGTGAAGAACTAACATAAATTTTAGTGGCTATATATTGCTTCATGAATGGTTTTACTTGAGTGGCTTTGTACAACAGAATTAATTGCTTGATAAAGGATAAACTCTATGTCTATGAACATAAGAAATATTTATAAATTACGTTGCTCTGGAGTTCACTCTTCTATCTTTTAGTTTTCCATTTACCAGCAGAATTATTTAATATGTAGCCATCTTTCATGTGGTGTAAAAGTTATTCATTCTGGTTTGTATTTTGATCATTGGTATTTCTTTGTTGTATTTTGGGCCGTATGATGTGTAGCTTCGTTTGGTGAAAAATGCTTCTTAACTAAGTTTATTGTAGATTTTGTCAAGTATTTCTGTACTAGTCATATTTAAATAATCATTTTATTAATTATTTTTGTTAATGCAAAAGAATAACTTATTCCTCGTACAAGTTGCATATACTTGTCTTGGTTATTTGTATGGAAAATATGAAGTTTGGTTGTGTATTCTCATTTGTCATGTCTTGCTTGTAGGGACAAGGACTAAAAGTATTGTTTGCTGATGTAAGTTGCATGTCCTATTTATATTGTTCGAAGACAATGATGTTTACAATATCAAAACTCAAGCAGTTGTCCATTTGTAATGTTTTTTCTATGATAACATTAAATTCTTGAATGATCCAAGTGTCTAATATTCTCAAGTCACGTTTACAGGTTCAATTCATGGAATTAACTCTAGTACGTTGAGTGTTCTGAATCTGTCATCAAATAGTTTGTCAGGCACTCTGCCCACTTCTTTGAAAAGCTGTGTAATGTTGGATTTGAGCAGAAATATGATCTCTGGTGATATCTCCATTATGCAGAATTGGGAAGCCAATTTGGAGTTTCTTGATTTAAGTTCAAACAATTTGTCTGGAACCTTACCAGACTTGACTTCTCAGTTTGATCGATTAAGTACATTCAATCTCAGGAATAATTCTGTAGCAGGCACCTTACCTTCTCTACTGGAGACATCTACAAGATTGGTCACTGTTGATGTCAGTTTGAATGGACTTAATGGGCTCATTCCTGATAGTTTTTTCTCCTCAATGACCTTGGCAAACCTGAACCTTTCAGGAAATGGTTTTAGTGGCCCTATTCCTCTTCGAAGCTCACATGCAAGTGAATTATTATTTCTCCCTTCTTATCCACCTATGGAGTCGCTGGATCTCTCTGATAATGCCTTAATAGGTGTCTTGCCCTCAGACATTGGTAACTTGGGGAGACTGAAATTGCTGTGTCTTGCAAACAATCACTTATCAGGAAAGCTACCAAGTGAATTGAATAAGCTTGGTGCCTTGGAGTACCTTGATTTATCTGGAAACCAGTTCAAGGGTAAAATCCCTGATAAGCTTTCATCGAGACTTGATGAATTTAATGTGTCATATAACGATCTATCAGGCCCTATTCCAGAAAATTGAGAAACTTCCCCATGTCTTCATTCCATCCTGGAAATGCCTTGTTAATCTTCCCAGATGGCGTGCCATCATCAGCAAATAATGCTGAAGGTCAGAATTCTGCTGGAGAGAAACATCATAGTTCAAAAAGCAGTATTAAAGTAGCAATCATTATTGCCTCAGTTGGAGCTGCTGTGATGATTGTTTTTGTTTTACTTGCCTATCATAGGGCTCAACTTAAAGAATTTCATGGAAGAAATAAATTTTGTGGCCAAACTACAGGGAGAGAGATCAAGGAAGGAAGTTTTTTACGGCCTTCCTTATTCAATTTCAACTCAAATGTTCAACATCCACCAACTTCTGTGAGCTTTTCAAATGATCACTTGCTTATTTCAAATTCGAGATCATTATCTGGGCAGGCAGAGTTTTTAACAGAAATTATTGAGCAAACTGAGGGAGAGGCTGCCAGTTCGACATCTGTGAATCCTAATTTGCTTGATAATCATCCTGCAAATTCTGGTAGAAAGTCTTCACCAGGTTCCTCATTGTCTTCGTCTCCCCGGTTCATTGAGGCCTGTGAACAGCCTGTGATGTTGGATGTGTACTCACCAGATCGGTTGGCTGGAGAACTGTTCTTCCTGGATGCTTCACTAGCATTCAATGCTGAAGAATTATCTCGAGCCCCAGCAGAAGTGCTTGGCAGAAGCAGCCATGGAACTTTATATAAAGCTACGCTGGATAGTGGTCATATGTTGACTGTGAAATGGTTGCGGGTAGGACTGGTCAAACTTAAGAAAGAATTTGCAAAGGAAGTTAAAAAGATAGGATATATGAGGCATCCGAATATTGTTCCATTGCGAGCATACTATTGGGGGCCTAGAGAGCAGGAGAGGCTTCTTCTTGCAGACTATATCCGGGGAGATAGCTTGGCCCTACATCTTTATGGTAAGAATTCTGTGGGCATTTTTATCTTGTCATTTTCTACCATTTCTTGTCATATTCCAACCAACTCTCCGTGTTATAAATCTCTCTTGAATTCTGAATGGTTCATTGAAGAGCTTTGTGCTCTCAGTGCATGTTGATGTTGCATGGTATATCATTTTGCATTTACTTTGTAGTGTGACATTCATGTCAAGAGTAGTTTAAGTAAATGTTCGATTTCATTACCTTGGCGAATCCCATTAAAGTAGGCATGTGACAGAGTTGACGTGTTATGTGTTTATTGAGTTGTTTGCTCTTTGTTTTGCTGAACCTCACAATCCACAGGGTGGGTGAATCATGAATGTCCTATAGAAGCTTCTTGAATAAGGCCTTTCCATACAGAGCCTCCGTTTCTCTTATGGGGGAGATTCCGAGATGTAATAAATTTGTTTGCTTTGGTGGGAATTATCCTTTTTTTGGCTGATTTATGTGTGCTTCATCATTTTGTGTGCAGGAGTCATTTGAATTGCTATGAACATGAACTTTCCTCTTGATTTTTTTGATGATTTGATCCGTGCATGTGTCAATGCAGAGACTACTCCTCGGAGGTACTCTCCATTATCGTTCATTCAAAGACTACAAGTCGCTGTGGATGTTGCTCGATGTCTGTTATACCTACACGATAGAGGCATGCCGCATGGAAACCTAAAGCCTACAAACATACTCCTGGCAGGCTGCAATTATGATGTTCGCCTAACTGATTACGGTCTTCACCGCCTTATGACCCCAGCTGGCATAGCTGAGCAGATACTGAATCTGGGAGCACTTGGGTACCGTGCTCCAGAGCTCGCTACTGCATCAAAACCAACACCATCATTCAAGGCTGACGTGTATGCACTCGGAGTAATCCTAATGGAACTGTTAACCAGAAGAAGTGCCGGTGACATAATATCCGGCCAGTCAGGAGCTGTAGATCTCACCGACTGGGTTCGGCTTTGCGACCAAGAAGGGCGTGGAACGGACTGTATTGACAGAGACATTGCCAGCGGGGAAGAACCCTCGAAAGCAATGGATGATTTGCTAGCCATATCACTCAGGTGCATTCGCCCTGTAAATGAAAGACCTAACATCAAACAAGTCTTTGATGATCTTTGTTCTGTATCTGCATGAAATTTTGTATGTTTTCCTTGTTCATTGACCCCATTTTTTCTCTCTTTTTTTTTTTTTGGCCTTCCGATTTCGGGCTAATTATCTCATTTTTTTTTTGTTTCGCTGGAAATTTTCTTGTAAAGAAACACCCCCATTAATCATTGATATAACAGTGTTTTGAGTTTGATCTTTAATTGAAAATGATTCAAATTCTTTGGTTCCTTGTGGCAAATTTAAGGGGTAAATTATTTTGCGCAATTTACTGTTTAAGTATTCACGTAACTCATGCGGATCCCGTAATTAAACTTTTTTTTTTGAAATCGTTGAAAATTTCACCGTCAAATCACTCATTTCGAATTTAAACGGAGTTAGTAAAATCTCTGTCTGTCCCAATCTTTTATAAGAAATATTTTCTGGATTCGAATACATAACCTTAAAGTGTAATCATGAACCTTACACCATCAAATCAATAGACGTAATTAAACCTTCTTTATTAAATTGAAGTAACACTTTGTCAGGAAGACAATTTTTATTTTTTTTTTAAAGTTGTAGCCTGATGTATAATTAAGCTTCTAAAACCTTCTTTTATCATAAACCCTAATCCCTGTATTTTTTTCATAGAACTCCAAAAATGCAGAAACTGAATTTAACTCCTCCCCACAATGTTATTCCTCCTAAATCAATCAAAACCCTTTTCTCATTCTTCTCATCTCTTTCAAAATCCCGAATTAAAAACCCTCCTTTCGTCAGCTACCTAATCGAAACCCTAAATTTTCCCAAAGAACGAGCCGTTGCAATTTCAAATAGATGCTCGCCCATCAAATTCAATCCCCTTATAAGCCTAATTCTGTAATTTCCTTTTTTTAAAAAGTTGGGTTCTCTAAATCCCATATCAAATCTTCAGTTAATTTGAACCCCCAAGTTCTCTTTTTTTTTTTAACATCGCCTATAGATTACTCGATCCAGACATAAGTGGAGCAGGTAAAACTTCGATTGTCTAAGATTCTTATAAGAAACACCGGTTATCCTATACTCTTATAATAAACGTACATCTGGATTCGAACTAAGAACCAGAAGTTCAGATCCTGAATCCTACGTCACCCAGCCATATCCTTTGGGACCCAAATTCTCTTATTTGATATTTACAAACACTTAAAACCAAAGATTGAATTTTTGTCAGCATCTGGGTCTCCTGCGTTCTGATTTGGATGAGTAAGTTTATTTCCATGAGTTCAGTGCTTTTAACTGTTAGTTTAGAGAAAAAAATGGAATGCATGTACTAATATTTTGAAGCAAGGGTGTAGTTTGGTGGTGTAGGGTCCAGGATCTCACTTTGAGGTTCTTGGTTCGAATCCAGGGGTGCACTTCTTGTAAGAGCCTGGGACAGCCGATGATTTTACCTGCGCCGCGGCCCAGAATGGGTGGTTTGGTGGCGGGATTTCCAACGTTTCAAAAAAAATATATATATTTTGAATCAAGTTTTAGTGAATGATAGAAATAATGAAGATTTATTAATTTTGGTTTTAAGAAAATGCTGTTGGCACCTAACTTAGTATTATTAAGCAACATTGAATTCTTGGAAAGTTGCGGAATTGTTGGTTCTCAGCTGTCAATGAAAAGGCTAGCATTGAATATCGATTGATACCGCCATATAGAACAGAAGTCAAAGAGTTTGTTGAAGGAGGAGCATTGTCTTGTTACTTTCTTTTGTATGAGTGAGATTGAATTCTTAATTTGAGAATTTTTTTATCAAGGTTTGGTGATAATACAGAGGAATTGTTGTTAGCTTTTAGATGTCACAGGATTGATTCTTCTACTTTTTTCAAAAGAAGAAAGAGAAGTCCTGAAAGTGATTAGTAATGGCTTAGTTTTGGATCTAAACTCTCTCAAGTTTGTATTAATTGAATCGAATACGAATTTTGATATTAAGATTCGTTTAATAAACGAATCTATCATATTTTGATTCAATTCGTTTATGATTCGATACAAATTCGATTCGTTGATTCGTTTTGCCATTCTTAAATTGAGGGAATGATCAAGAGATTTTTTTTTTTAAAATGGGGACTATCCCTTCTGAAAATTCGATTTTAACAAAAGTTCTGACCCTATGCGGAATTTACAAACAATAAGCAGGACAAGTCCTGATTACTGCAGCTAATGGAATTGCAACAGGCAACCACAATAACAATCAAACAAAATATGCTGCAAATATTAAAACAATAACAGAAATTAAAACAGCAAATAAAATCAATCACACAAAATTCAACACAATGATTTTGGTGACGAAGTGGAAAACTCTTCCGAGTAAAAAACCACTCCGGGTATAGGCTACCACCCGAATCCACTATATAGAGAAAAACTTACAGCGATGGTCAAGACCTATGGTGACAACTCCACCGACTCAAGTACCTCAATACTGCAAGAACTCAAGGCAACTCCTCAAGCCCGCGACCCACGGTTTTCTTCAGAACCTCTGAAGTCTCTGAGTAGATTTTCTCACCAGTGATGCCGGAACTCCGACTACCAAAACTCCTCCTAAAGAACTCTAAAGGATTAGGGATTTTGGGTTAGGTTGTGTTGAAAGTTTAACAAATATTGGATTTCACCAAACAAATAGAAGACAGGAGATTCAAAGAGTCTTCAAGGTGAAATCAAAAGAGTTGAAAGCTGTTGAGAGGTTTTGGCTCAAAAGGAATATGTTTCAACTAATGAGAATGGCGGCTAAGGGTTATATTTATAGGTAGGTTGAAAACCTAGGGTTTTGCAGGCCAAAAACGCGTTCAGATCGCAGTCGCGTTCGAACGCTTACTAGAACGCTACACGAACGCGTCCTTTCTGTGAAGACTCGTTCGAACGTCAATCTAACGCACAACGAACGTGAGCTCTCTGGAATGCTCCCGTTCGAACCCCACAAGAACGTGTCTCGAACGTTTGCTCTCTGGAATGTGCTCGTTCGAACCCAATAGAGAACGTGACACTAACGCCAACCGTTCGAACACTGCAACGAACGCACCACGAACGTATGTCTGATGCATAGCAGCCAGAAACCAGTCCAATTGCACAAAGATCTTCAAGAAAGATTACAACTCAATTGAACTTATTTTGTTACGGACATTGCCAATAAAAATGGAACTAACAATCTCCCCCTTTGGCATTCCGTGACAAAACACTACCTATTACAAAGACTACGGTAATAGACCCAAAAAGAAAATAGTCAACTGTCAACCATCAAAACAGTGACTTATTACAAATGGACTCGATCTAACACCTAACAAAGTAGTCTTGAAATTAATGACACCGCAGCAACATACCTGCTACCTGAAATATCCACAAACAACAATATACCGTGAAAAGCATTGAGATAATCAAGTAAGCCATAAAGCAGGTAAAAATCTTATACATGTACAAGTAGAAATCCTTCTCGCTCTTAATCTTAACTCCCCTTAAAACGGAGATATCTAAAGGATATTCTACAGCTCCCTCCTATATATTAAGGCTCTCCCCCTTAATATATTACTCTCCCCCTTTTTGTCACGAAATGACAAAGGGTAAAAGAAACAGGAAAAAAATAACAAGAGAACATGAGACAACACATGCAAGAGCATAAACAAACAGGAATTACTCTCCCTCACTAACATGCACATAAAGTTAGCAAAATAAAACACGGGAAGCAAACCAAAACTCAGAAAGGTGCACATGAAAGAAAAAAATAGGTATGCAATAACATGAAGCACACACAGTCACATACTGAGATAAATAAAAATCTTGTCAAAAACTGACTGAAACAGCATTTCAAGCTGATACAATGATACCCAGTCAGTATTCAGCTGTTTATGACATAAAACAATATGCATCATTTTAAAAGTGGCTAAATACAACACTTATGCATATGACATAAACACCAAAGCATATAAAGCACTTGCGTGGAAAATAAAGTGCATAACGAATCAAGGCTTAAGACCTTATTTTATGAGCTGGACACAGCCAAAAAAATCCATCTCTAAACAAACCAAGTCCACAAAATAGGTGTTCAAACCCAGCACCACTAGGACCTGAAAATAAGCAACATTGGTTGCATGCTATAATATTTACCCCAGAAATATCATGAGCTCAAATTTAATAACTCTTTCGAGTGAAGGGTTTTTGCCCTTATCTTTTGAATTTGGCCATTTTGGCTCTTTTGCACTTGAGTCTCAATTTTTTTTTTTTTAAAAAAAATTTTATTTCTTTTAACTGTTGCAAAAGGGGATAGCACAAGGTCAACTAGTCAAAGGTCACACTATTGAGCAAACAGGATATGATAGAAATTAGATTGCTATTCCAAAAACTCATACATGCGACCAAGGCTTGATAAAATAAAAACGTGTATGTGAGGTGCAAACACATGATATACCAAAGGTTTTTATCACACACACTCATGCATATATAGCATCAAGAAAAATAACAGCATATCATACATGCATAATCATATATCCTACATACCAGGATCACATGCACATACTATTCATGCTCTAACAAGCCATAAAAATATTTTTGGTCTTTTTCAAAATATATAATTTTTTTGATTTTTTCAGTTTTAAAGCACAAAAAAAAGACACAAAACAGCTTGTAAAACATCCAATGGTACGTGGAGTTGTATCCCGAGTGCAGATCATACTACCGTCCATTCGGAATCGGCTATGAAATTTATGTCCGGGTTTCCATCCTATATACCAAAGGACATATAACAAAAACAAGACACACGCACACCCATATGCTGTGAAAACAAAATAAACGTGCAAAAACATAAAACACACGCGCGCACACACACACATGCAATGGGAAAATAAAAATGCATCTTTTAAGCAGAGTTACACCGAGGTGCACTCTCATCATGTCCATCAGCACACGCAGAAGTAGATGGGAAATCATCTTGCTTCCCCACCCAAACATTTCTAGGAACCTCATCCACTGGAGAATTCCTAGTCAACAAAGAAAGTTTCTCACTAAGAAATTGTGTTTGTTTAGTTAGTGCAGAAACTTGAGAAACTAGATTTGAAGAGTCAAATCTAGGTGACACCTTCTTAGACCTCTTCTTTTGCTTGTGAAGCATGAAGCACTTAGGCCTAATGTGTCCCGCCTTGCCACAATGGTGGCACACAGGCACAAACCTCGGATGAGAGCGAGGTTTACCCACAACACCTCTAGATTGAGGTTGGGAAACATGACGAGGAACAACATGAGGAGAAACATGACTACACACAACAAGTTTCTTACCTAAGTCACGTTTAGCTGCTACAGGCACAACTTTGGAAGAAGAAGCCTCATTGCAGTTAGGCTCAGAAATAATACCTAACATACAGTCCACTTTTTTTTATTTCCACTAGAAAATACGGACAATTGGGTTCTAGCATTTTCAAGTTCGGTTTCTAATATTTGGACTCGATTAACTAGGCTTTTGTTCCTCTCCTCTAGGTCATCAACCATCAAAAGGCTTTGCTCAAGTTTGGCTTGAGCCTCATTCTTATCTAGCTCAGCAGCTTTCAGCCTTTTATTGACCTCTATATTAGTCTTCTTAATAGCTAAACTCTCATTAAACAGTTCAACATAAGCTACTTGAAGACTTTCCTCATCTACAGACTCATCAAGAGAGACTTCTGAATCAGCATCATTAACAAAATCTCTCTCTCATCAATCACACTAGCAGTAAAAGCAATATAATTGCCTTTAGGAGAATCATCACCTTCAGAATCACTAAGGGATGCTGCCATGACTTTCTTGCCTTTAGCCCTAAGGTATGTGGGACACTCAGATCTAACGTGCTCATATCCTTCACATTCATAGCACTGGGCACCACGGGATCTACTATCCCTATCCTCTCCAGAGTCCCTTCTACTATGCCTAATCTCTCTAGGCTCATCCTCCATATCCCTATTACTGCTATGGCCACTCTTCTTAAGTTTAAGAAATTTCTTAAACTTCTTTGCAAACAAGGCCAAATCACGATCCGTAAAGGTATCATCATCACTAGATGGATCATGAACAACTTCCTTTGCGATCTTCATCGCTATAGTTTTGGGCTTTTGATACCCAGGAAGTTTCTTCTCATAAACTTGCAGTTTTCCTACGAGTTCTTCTAAATCAAGCTTATCGAGGTCATTGCTTTCCTCGATGGCGGTAATCTTGGGTAGGAATTTATCAGGAAGGGATCTTAGGATTTTTCTAACTATCCTATTTGTAGGTATAGTCTCACCTAGGTTAAAACTAGAGTTAACAATATCGTTAATCTCAGCATAAAACTCATCAAAGGTCTCATCTTCTTTCATTCTGGCGACCTCAAACCTAGTAGCTAAATCCTGGAGTCTATTATTTTTAACAGACAATGTGCCCTTATGCACAGTCTGCAGGATGTCCCAAGCATCATTGGCTATCTCACACATTGAGATTCTCCTAAACTCAGCAGAACACACAGCACCATGTATGGCATTAACAGCCTTGCTGTTCCTATTCCTAGCATCAAATTCGTCCTTGGTCCAAGTCAATTTATCTTTAGGGGAAGTGACCCCATCAATAGTAACAACGGGAGGTTTCCACCCGTATTCAACAGTCATCCAGACCCTCTCATCTAAGGACTTAAGGAACGCTCTCATGCGAACCTTCCAATGCAAATATTATGTGCCATCAAAAAATGGCGGACAATTTAAGGGTTGACTACGCTCCATAGCTAATGGGTCAATGATCGAGTTCAGTCTCTGATACCAATTGAAAATTCGATTTTAACAAAAGTTCTGACCCTATGCGGAATTTACAAACAATAAGCAGGACAAGTCCTGATTACTGCAGCTAATGGAATTGCAACAGGCAAAGTAACAGGCAACCACAATAACAATCAAACAAAATATGCTGCAAATATTAAAACAATAACAGAAATTAAAACAGCAAATAAAATCAATCACACAAAATTCAACACAATGATTTTGGTGACGAAGTGGAAAACTCTTCCGAGTAAAAAACCACTCCGGGAATAGGCTACCACCCGAATCCACTATATAGAGAAAAACTTACAGCGATGGTCAAGACCTATGGTGGCAACTCCACCGACTCAAGTACCTCAATACTGCAAGAACTCAAGGCAACTCCTCAAGCCCGCGACCCACGATTTTCTTCAGAACCTCTGAAGTCTCTGAGTAAATTTTCTCACCAGTGACGCCGGAACTCCGACTACCAAAACTCCTCCTAAAGAACTCTAAAGGATTAGGGATTTTGGGTTAGGTTGTGTTGAAGGTTTAACAAAGATTGGATTTCACCAAACAAATAGAAGACAGAAGATTCAAAGAGTCTTCAAGGTGAAATCAAAAGAGTTGAAAGCTGTTGAGAGGTTTTGGCTCAAAAGGAATATGTTTCAACTAATGAGAATGGCGGCTAAGGGTTATATTTATAGGTAGGGTGAAAACCTAGGGTTTTGCAGGCCAAAAACGCGTTCAGATCGCAGTCGCGTTCGAACGCTTACTAGAACGCTACACGAACGCGCCTTTTCTGTGAAGACTCGTTCGAACGTCAATCGAACGCACAACGAACGTGAGCTCTCTGGAATGCTCCCGTTCGAACCCCACAAGAATGTGCCTCGAACGTTTGCTCTCTGGAATGTGCCCGTTCGAACCCAATAGAGAACGTGACACTAACGTCAACCGTTCGAACACTGCAACGAACGCACCACGAACGTATGTCTGATGCACAGCAGCCAGAAACCAGTCCAATTGCACAAAGATGTTCAAGAAAGATTACAACTCAATTGAACTTGTTTTGTTACGGACATTGCCAATAAAAATGGAACTAACACCTTCACTTGGAAAAGCTCCTCAAGTCGGGTTAAGCTTATTCTTATTAAGGGCAATCTACAATATAACGGAGGTATCATGTCATCCGATAACAATCCAATAATTTATTACAACACGTGCTAAAATATTAAAAAAAAAAGTAAAAAAATGGATATTAAATCATATATATTATTTACTAATTTGTTGGTGATATCACTTCACTCATATCTCTATTACATCAAAGAATTATTACTCAATGTTAAGATGATTGTATGTTTCATTATGATTAAGGGCAATGTAATTTTAAAAGTTACTATGAACATTCTCCTATTGTATCTATTTCTATTTAAAATCTATTTAGTTATTCATTATTTCAATTTTCATTTATACCTTATAAAAATAATATTTTATTCTTGAAAAACTAAAGCCAACAACTATATGGAAATAACAAGTTTGTGTTAATGAGTTAGTTTCCTCATCCCCATCTAAAACTTATATTTTTTTTAAAAAAAAATATTTTTAAAAATATGGTTTCATTGTAAATATCGTTAATTTATTCATACTCATTATACAAATAAAAATTTGGTTTCATTAAAACCATCACATGTAAGTCATTTTTGCTAAAAAAAAATAAAATAAAGACTTGTGTTGGATTATTGTAATTGTTATGACTTGCAAAAAAATTTCCTTAGTTAAAAGTTAATACTATACAAGCTTCTTAGAAAAGTTTATAATTTGTAGAAATTAAAAAGGAGAAAATCTCATAAATGGGACTTTTTATGACACCATCTAATAAACTTATGATGCTAGATATATAACATGGATCATTTGAATAATTTTTAAAAATACAAGCATTAATCAGGTAATTTCTTGAAATATAAGGACTAAAGAAGCATTTATCCTTGTAAAAATATTTTTTTACACTATATGAAAAATAAATGTAAAATCATTGCCTCTGGGAGCTTGATCGAGTGGTTTTTAAGTAGATTATAATTATCCGAGTTCGAATCTTAGGGGAAGAAGAAAGCTTAAAAATTAATTTAGACTTTTTCTACTCTTAAGCTAATAAGGGTTATTTATCTTTTAATATATTGAATCTATGTTTTTCTATTTTTTTTAATATGGTCTTTAACTTGTTAAATTGAATAAAAAAACAAAGAAAAAAAACAGTTTCATGAAAAAATGAAATATATATATATATATATATATATATATTTTGTCGGTGCCTACGGTTTATCGCATGATTTACCATTACCATTTTCATAAAGATTTTATAATGAAATGATTTTGTTCTTTTATTTGTTTGGTAATTTTCAGAGAGATTTTATAATGAAAATATTTTATTTTGATTTGTTTGGTAACCTAAAATTTTCATTTTGAGAGAGATTCAATAATGAAATGATTTTTTATTTGTCATTAGATTATAATGAAATGATCTCAGTCGTCAATTAAGCCACATAAACATAGGTATTTGGATACATTATCTCTCTTAATCCTAACCATTGGCTGCCTTCTCTTTCATCCACTATATGACACACATTATAATGATTTTATATATGTGTGTGTATATATATATGTGTGTGTACTAGTGTCTGCCCGTGCCTACAGCACGGTGTTAGAGAAATTACATAGATATTGAGATTCTGTTATTTAATTTGTTTATAATGAAATATTTTTTTTTAATTAAATGATTTTATTCTTTAATTTATTTGGTAGTTTTCACTTTCCATTAATAAATGATTTTATTCTTTAATTTATTTGGTAGTTTTAATTTTCCATTTTTATAGAGATTCTATAATAGAAGGATTCTTTATCAACCATTAGATTATAATGAAATGATCTGAATTAAGCCACATAAAAATAATTTTTGGATACATTATATCTCTTAATCCTAACCATTGTTGTCTTCTCTTTCCTCCCACACCATTGTACTTTATAATATAGATATATATATATATGAAAATTCAATGTTTAAAGATAGAATTAAATGTAAACTACATGATGCAAGAACATCAAAATAGCTATAACCCAAAAAAGAAAATGTTTATTATCATGAAATTAGGGTTTGAACAACAAGTAAATAATCCTAAGGATGAAGAGGGAATTGGTCAGCAGCTGGCTTGGTATCTTTTGGAGGATGAATATCTTTATAGCAAAGATAAAAACATTGGCAATTTTTTTGATGGCATGAACCCCAAGCAGTTGTTTTGGGATGCAAATGAGTGCAAAATTCATGGCATTCTGGTTGCTTGCATGGAGAGGGTGAGCCTTCTGGTGGCTTCTCATTTTTGCATACATGCCACCATTTATAGCTTTCACCTGCAACAAAACCTCAAACTCATTACCCATGTAGCATACATTTATATATATTTCCAGACGTGTGGATGTCCGCATGAAAATTTCGTACAGAGACGAACTTTATATATATAAATACACACATGCATGCACACAGAGTCAGGTTTCGATAAGGATAAAAGAAAAAGATAGAAAAAATACAAAACTTCCGAATATTATAGGACATAAGACGTTATATTAGAGTGTGTGATTTTCTTGTCTTTGAATGTTTTTGTAATTTATATATTAATAAATTTTCTCCCACTATTGAAGTTTGCCAAAAAAAAAAAAAAAAGAGAGAAGAAAATCAATATGCACTCTATATATAAATACACACACATGAACACAGAGTCGGGTTTCAATAAGGATAAAAGAAAAAGATAGAAAAATACTAACTTCCAACATTACCGGATATAAGACATTATATTGGAGTTTGTGATTTTCTTGTCTTTGAATGTTTTTGTAATTTATATATTAATAAATTTTCTCGCACTATTGAAGTTTGCCAAAAAAAAAAAGAGAGAAGAAAATCAATATGCACTCTATATATATATAAATACACACACATGAACACAGAGTCAGGTTTCGATAAGGATAAAAGAAAAAGATAGAAAAAATACAAACTTTCGAACATTACAGGACATAAGACGTTATATTAGAGTGTGTGATTTTCTTGTCTTTGAATGTTTTTGTAATTTATATATTAATAAATTTTATCGCACTATTGAAGTTTGCCAAAAAAAAAAAAAAAGAGAGAGAAGAAAATCAATATGCACTCTATATATATAAATACACACACATGAACACAGAGTCGGGTTTCAATAAGGATAAAAGAAAAAGATAGAAAAATACTAACTTCCAACATTACAGGATATAAGACATTATATTGGAGTTTGTGATTTTCTTGTCTTTGAATGTTTTTGTAATTTATATATTAATAAATTTTCTCGCACTATCGAAGTTTGCCAAAAAAGAAAAAGAAAAAAAAATCTATATGTAATATAATTGAAAATACTTATATTAATGTTCACACATTTAAAATATAAATTTAATATATATATGGCTACTAAACGACAGTACGTAGACTAAATCTGTATTTATAAAGAGAGTTTTATGTAAGTTTAATTACCTTGGTGGTGAAAGGAGATGAAAATGGTGAAGATGATTAAAACTGTAGCAAAATGTTTCATATTGAAATGAATCTGAAATTTTTAGGATAAAATTGATAAGAGAAAAGGGCTATTTATATATAAGGATTAGTGTTTGATTACATTAATTTATTTGTTAATTAAACAGGAAGCAAATCGGAGAAATTTAAGGAAAATGAGCTAGCTTAGCATATCTAGAAAATATTGTGCCTCTTTTGCTTACAATAATTATTAATTGTTTAAATTTTGTATAAGTTTTAGAATTGAGTCATTAAATTCATGACCTATCTACTTGACAGTTGTGTTTGTTTCATGAGATTTGGTCTGATTCTCAAATTCAATGTATAATTTATTTATTTCGCTTAAGTTGGGTTCGGGTGATTTAACGACGTCCATTATCAGAATGGAAAAACACACCGTTTGTATGTTGTTCAACTCCGATATAATAGTATTTCTTAATCATTTTATAAATAATATAAAAACATGTATAATCTTTCTATTTATATTTATTTATTATATATAAAAGTCTCATCATTGCGTCACATGACGACTTCATATTAAAATTATAAAATTAATTTAATAAATCTATTAAATAAAATACATATTATAATTTTATAAGAATTCTATTATAACAAGAAAATATATAGTATTATACTATTGGAATAAAAATAATACTATTAAATTATCTATAATTAATCTAATCTCTACCATTATTTTTTATTATTAAATTATAAAATTAAACTATCTCTATAATTATTTTTTTATAAATAATTATAAATTTAAAATAATAATTAATTAACAGAAAAAACTAATTATAATATAAAAAGATAATCTATTATTAAAGTAAGAAATCTGTTAATTTATTTATCCGTACGGACATCCAAACAGATAAACACAAAAATATACTATTTTAGTATTTGTATGTTCGAATATTTTTTCGGATAAAGTAGCATTTTTCTTAATCAATTATGTAATGGTGACTTGTGATTCTCTCACGAATTACACTTGAATTTTTGCTATTTACATATATCAATTATGAAAAATCGTCAGGTTATTAATTTGGTGAATATAATAAGGATTAAGATTATTATTGTTGATTTTTGTACCCTAAATCATTCGTCAAGCAAATCAATCGATCAATCAAGAAGCAAGATTTTACCGTGGTTCGCCGGAAAAATTACCGACTACATCCACGTTGAACTCCGGAACAAGGAGCTCGCTGCACTAATCAATTTCAAGATTACACAAGAATTTTGAATCCGTTTACAAATTGTAATTTCCCCAAATCTCACAATAAACTCTAATCTCTAAAAGTGTCAATCTTTCAAATTCCCAATTGAAGATTACACTAACTTGGACTAAGAAATAGGCTTAACACTTAGCCAAAAATAAGGAAAAACAATTAATGAAAACCTTAACTAATTCTCAACCTAAGCACTCTTTATATATGATTGGCAAATTGAAGTAATTGGGACAACGGCAAGGATTGCGTCACGTGTCCCTTATCCAACGGATGACAAATGCTTCACATTTTACAATTATATTATACACAAATAGTAAGAAATATAATCGGTATGTGCATGTAAATATATAAAATAAATCTTTAAAATATTATCTTTGATTATTAACCTTTATTAAAATTTTCTCTTGTATAAAATGAAGAAAGTACAAACTTCAGGTGGTTAAGGAAAATACTTTTATCTTCGTGTAATGATTAGGTTTATTCTATTATGATTTGGATGTCAGAAATTCGAGTAACCGAAATGTAAGATGATTGTATAGTCTTAATTTATCCAAATCAGTTTGTAGTTGTTGTTTTTAATTATTTACATTGTAAGTTTCTGTTTGTTACTTTGTAAGTTCTATTTTTATTTGCGTTGTTGATACTATTTAAGAATATACAATAAAAACTTATTACATTCACTGATTGTTCTTCAACATGAAATAGTTTCTTTATAAAGAAAAAATAAGAACAAGACTGTTTACATATTAAATCATCCTATAGCACACAGTGTGAGAAACCTCATGTGTTGGATCATGCTTTTACTTTTCTCTAAAAATAATATATCAAAATAAAATAAATTTATTTTGACCAACCATTAATTGAACCATTGTTTTAAAAACCGGATCGATAATCTAAAAGTCTAATAGGTCACTGGTTCGATCGGTTGAACCATTTCGAAAAACCAACAAAACTGGTTGATGTTATAAATAGTTTTATTTAATTAAAAATTATAAAAATTACATAATACATATAAAAAAATACAATCATTAATTCTAACAATTTCTAACATCAAAACAAAATGATTTATACTACAAAAATTGATTTTGAATCCTTTCATTTTAACTAACTAAAAATATATTTGGACTTGTACATTTATATTTTAAAAAATCACTATTCACGTTAAGAATGAAATTCATCTATAAATGTAATACTATTGTTCTGGAAAACCAACAGAACCAACAGAACCGACTGATGTCATAAATAATTTTACTTAATTAAAAAATATATAAAATATATAAAATTATAAAAAATTACACAATACATATAAAAAAAATACAATCATTAATTCTAACAATTTATAACATCAAAACAAAGTGATTTATACTAAAAAAATGATTTGGAATCTTTTCATTTTATCCACCTAAAAATATATTTAAACTTGTCGTAATTGTTTTAAAAAATAACCATTCAGTTGATCTATAAATCTAATTGAACTCAAATTTCTAAGCCTAATTAAAAAAATTTAAATAAAAATAAAACCGCTTAGTACCACCTAGCCTGTCCGTCTAGGTGTCGCTTAAAAGGTTTAGGCGTTACGCGGTTCCCCACCGTAAGTATAGTGCTTAGTGTTTGTTAGAATCATGCCGGTGAATCAATTTGAACATGTCAATTTGGTGTAGTTTTCACTGGTTTCACTGCCCCCCCAAGAAAAATGACCTATGAAGACGAATTTTATGTGATAGATATGTGATAGATAAGTTATTTATAATTATTGACGGTTGATTTTCGTTTCAGGGGTAATTCGGAAAAAAACTCACTCCTCGAACAATTATCCATCAACTGTGAATTTGTTTGATTTGGGGACCAAAGGCAAATTTAGCAAAAGACCGAATACACACAGATAAACAAAGGATTTAACGTGGTTCAGCGGAATGGATCCAACCTACGTCCACAGGCCCAAGGGAAAAGAAAGTTTTTATAACGTGGTCGGGTATGACCGACCTACCTATATCTCGAGCTCGGCTGACTGACCTCTTACACTTAAGTTTTTTGCTCTCTATTACAAGTTATGTGAATGAATTTGACTAACCCCTTACAATGAATTCTCAACTCCTTTATATAGTATGGTAAATTCTATTGTTACACTATCCTCGTGACATCAGCCACGTGAATTTACCATCAATCCGATGGCTCCCTTCCCCAACTGTTCTGCCGAAAGTAACTCTACCACCTGACATCTCTTTAAACCAAGCTACTATACTCTCTGCCACACGCTACCTCAAGCCTGCAATCTGCCATGTCAGACCTCTTTGAAAGGTGCAAGTTCTTATGTAGGGCTTACGTCATTTGATCCTAATCATATATTACCACTTCGCCCCCCCCCCCCCCCCCCCCCCCACCAGGTCGGCAGACAGATCAACAGATGTCTTGGCCTACTGATGGACCACCTCGAATCGGCCTTCACAGATACTCACACTGTCGAATCTGATATCTTCTCACCAGATCAGGTCGGTAGTGATGGACCACCTCAGGTTGCTCATGAAACGCAAACAAGTCTGATCACTTTGTTGGGTCGAACGCCTTCGCTACCTGGGCTTGGGACCCTTATTTAAAAAGTGAAAATCTCTTTATACCCTTCCCTCGGATTCAGACCTCTTGGGGGCCTAAAACACCACCATCAACAATAATATTTTTATGACAAATACTGATAAATTATAATTAACTTGTGGCAGATTTTTTAATAACAGAGTTTTTTGTCATCGGAGGTCATTTTTCTAATAGTGTTCAGCCCTTGGTTTG
>SKCR01010212.1:0-22770 GCA_019454045.1 Zanthoxylum bungeanum | reverse complement strand
TACTAGTAGCCAACATGAACAAACTAAAGCTGATTCTCCTCCTACATCTCCTACATTTTCTCTGCTGTCACAGAAAATATTATAAATGTCCTACACAAAGATTTCAAGGTATAAATCCTCTTTGCATGACGATTTTTATTCTGATCTGAATAAAGAAAAAAGACTCTGGTTTTTCAAACATTTCTTAAACCAAAGACAACAAATTCAAAAATCATATTATGAATTTATAGAACTACATAAAGTACACATCACATTTTTTGATTGGTTTGAGATGTATGCTTCTGAAAATGACATTTCTTACCCTTTTAAAGAATCAAATCCCATTACTGTTAGAAAGAAAATACCTCAATGGAATCTTTCTGATAGTGACAGGACTATTGAATCTGAACATCCTCCCTTGAGGAATATAACCGTAGACCATGGTGAACCCTCAATTCAGATTAAAGCCTCACCATTAAAGATTCATAGACCTAATGATACTGATAAAGACTTAGATAGTATTATCCAACAGAATAATTTCTGTAATACTAATCTGAATACAATTGGAAAACAGTTAAATAGGATAGAAAGTCAAATCCAACAATCCACTATTACTGTTCCTTCATTAAAGACTACTGTAAAACCTAATGAAGACAAGAAACTTAAAAAGCCCATCTTTGAACCATTTCAGATTTCTAGAGAAAGCCAAAAGATTGTCAATGAGTCAAAGTCTGATTTTGTTAAAGCTATTAAAGAACAATTGGATAGGATAGAAACATCTTCTTCCTCTTCAAAAAAGAAGTAGATATTGCCCTAGATACCCCCCAATCTAGTAGTAGAATTGGAGTTCTAGACCTAGATAATTCTTCCATAGCTTCTTCAGACATAGAAGCCTTCCAAGAAAATTCCAAACCTGTCTCCAAAGTCAATAAAGTTCATTGGGAATTAGCTCTTCCAGCTACTTCTCATTCTCCTCCAGATATAGCTGTTGATAGTAGGCCTAGTGCAATAAGCCAATCCCGGTTTAATGCATCTTCTGTCTATGAATGGAATATAGATGGAATGTCTGAATATAACATTCTTAGCCTATTACAACAAATGACCATGGCAGCAATGCTTACAAAACCCAAACAGGAACCTCTGATAAGCAATACAGAGATTCTCGTTGCTGGTTTTACCGGTCAACTTAAAGGTTGGTGGGATCATCTTCTCACCAAAAGTCAACAACTTGACATCTTGGATGCTATTCAAACAGATGAAGACAATGTTCCTATTCTGGATGAATACAACAGTCCGATTCAAGATGCCGTTGCAACCTTAATTTTGACCATTTCCCTCCATTTCATAGGTGACCCATCTCACTTACGAGATAAAAATGCTGAGTTACTACATAATCTTAGATGTAGAAAACTTAGTGACTTCCAAAGCTATAAAACCACCTTCTTTACAAGACTCTTTTTAAGAGATGACGCAAATAATATAACTTGGAAAGAAAAATTCCTTGCTGGTTTACCTACCCTTTTAGGTGAAAAAGTTAGGAATTCTATTAAAGCCCTCCATGACAATCGAATCCCTTATGAAAGACTTACCTATGGTGAATTAGTTAGTTTTTTATTAATAAGGAAGGATTAAAGATATGCCAAGACTTGAAATTACAGAAACGCCTAAAATGGGAGCTTAGAAAATCTAAGCAAGAACTAGGTAGTTTCTGCAAACAGTTTAACTATGATCCTTTCAAAGCTAGTACCTCTAAAGATTGTGAAGGAAAATGTTCTTCAAAGCCTTATAAAAGAAATTACAGTTCTAAAAAATTTAGAAAATCTTTTCCTACTTCTAAAGAAAATTTCTATAAAAAACCTTCCAAGCCTTATAAGAAATCCTATAGAAAACCTCACACTTCAAAATCTAAAGCCCCTTTCAATTATAAAGAAGCTACTTGTTACAAATGTGGAAAGAAAGGACATACTGCAAAATATTGTAGGATGAACAAAAAACTTCATGAATTAAATCTCAGTGAAGAAATTCTTTCTAAAATTACAAATCTGTTTATTGAGTCTTCTGAATCAGAATCTTCTGTAACTGGCAATTCTGAACCTTTACAAGTTGATGAGTTAGTTGATTCAGATACTTCTAGTCATAGCAATAGTGATTCTGATACAGATTCCTATTTAAAGAATAAGAAACTTAATGTTTTGACTAAAGATCAAGAAACTTTTCTTGAAATTGTAAAACACATTTCTAATCCTGACTTACAAAAAGAATATCTTGACAAACTCCTAAAGACTTTTGACAAAGGAGAATCTTCTAAAACTCCTGTTTTGAAACAAATACTTATGATCTTACACAAATCCTAAGTAAAAAGAAGAATAAAAAAGACACACCAAATTTGCAAGACCTTCAAAAGGAAATCCAAGAAGTAAAAATTGAAATAAAAGATTTAAAAGAAAACAGAAAAATGATTCTGAAACAATCCAACTTCTTCTTAAAAGTCAATTAGTTGATAATTCTGAAAAAGGTTCAGATTCTGATAATGATGGATCTGAAAACCAAAAGCTTGAGAATATTGAGTCTCTTCCAAATGATTTTCTTTTTGTTTTAAAGCAAGTAACAACAAGAAAATACCTAATCTGGATTACCCTTATCCTTTCATCTGATTTCCAAATTGACACAGTAGCCTTATTTGACACAGGTGCTGATCTAAATTGTATCAAAGAGATTATTATTCCAAAAGAATTTCATAAAGAAACAAATGAAAAACTTTCTGCAGCAAATAATTCGAAACTAGAATTTCTTCCAAAGTTGATGCTTCAATTCCTAATGATGGTTTTGAATTTAGGACTTCATTTCTTTTAACAAATGATATACATCATGCTGTTATTCTTGGAACTCCTTCATAAACCTCATTACTCCTTACACCGTTACTTATGATGGCATAACCTTTAAAGCAAAAGATAAAAAATTGAAATTTTCTTTCATTGAAAAAAAAACCTAAAACAAGAAATTTGAATATTCTAAAAGCTTGTTCTGTTTATCAGAACCATATTAGTGTTTTGCTAAAGAAAAAACAAAATGACTTACTTCATTTAAAAATGATTTAAATATTGAAAGACTTGAAAAACAACTACAAACTGGTTTGATAAAACAAAAGATTAATGATTTCAAAGTATTAATTGAAAAAAGAATATGTGCTGATTTACCTTCTGCCTTTTGGAGTAGAAAGCAACATTTGATAGATCTTCCCTATGAATCCTCTTTTGATGAAAAGCAAATTCCTACTAAAGCTAGACCTATTCAAATGAATATGGACTTAGAAAAGCATTGTAGAAAAAGAATCAAAGACTTAGAATCTAAAGGTTTGATTGTCAAATCAAGGTCTCATTGGTCCTGCGCCGCTTTCTATGTAAATAAAAATTCTGAGATAGAAAGAGGAACACCTAGACTAGTTATCAATTACAAACCTTTAAACAAGGCCCTAAAATGGATTAGGTATCCCATACCTAACAAGAAAGATTTGCTTCAAAAACTCCACTCTGCTTTCATATTTTCAAAATTTGATATGAAGTCTGGTTTTTTGCAAATCCAAATTCATCCTAAAGATCGTTATAAAACTGCTTTTACTGTTCCTTTTGGACAATTTGAATGGACAGTGATGCCGTTTGGTTTAAAAAATGCACCTTCTGAGTTTCAAAGAATTATGAATGATATTTATAATCCTTATTCAGATTTTTGTATTGTTTATATTGATGATGTTTTGATCTTTTCAAAAGACATAGATCAACACTTCAAACATTTAAGACCTTTTATTTTGCCACTAGAAAGGCTGGTTTAGCTGTATCTAGTACAAAGATTTCTTTATTCCAAACTAAGGTCAGATTCCTAGGACATTATATTTCCAAAGGAACTATCACACCCATTGAAGATCTCTTGCTTTTACTGATAAATTCCCTGATAAAATTCTAGATAAAAGCCAACTCCAAAGATTTTTAGGAAGTTTAAATTATGTTCTAGATTTTTGTCCTAACATCAATAGAATTGCAAAACCATTGCATGATAGATTAAAGAAAGTTCATGTTCCTTGGACTGATGAACATACAAAGGCTATTAAACTAATAAAGAACACTGTTAAGGATATCCCTTGCTTATATTTAGCAAACCCTAGTTTACCAAAAGTTGTTGAAACTGATGCATCTGACTTAGGGTATGGAGGTATTCTAAAACAAGTGGATAATGGTAAAGAACAAATAGTTCAATATGTTTCTGCTCATTGGAATGATTGTCAGAAAAACTATTCTACTATTAAAAAAGAAATTTTATCAATTGTTCTTTGCATATCTAAATTTCAAAGTGATTTACTAAATCAAAAATTTTTGCTAAGGATTGATTGTAAAGCTGCAAAACATGTTTTAGAAAAAGATGTTCAAAACATTGCATCTAAACAGATCTTTGCACGATGGCAAGCAATTTTGAGTGTTTTTGATTTTGAAATTGAATTTATAAAAGGAGATAAAAATTCTGTTCCAGACTTTCTAACCAGAGAATTTCTCCAAAACAGATAATGCCGCCCAAGAAAAAAAGACACTGGCAAAGCTAAGATTATTGAGCCCCCTGTCCAAAGCCATTACAAAGAATCCCAATCTCCTCCACCCATTCCAAAGTTAGCCTCAGGCATTCCTATAAAATCTTGGGTTGACACAATCCAAGAAGATGAAGAATCTTCATCTAAAGCAATTACTTCTCAAGATCAGGTAAATGAATGGATTGAATCCATTTCTAAATCCCCTGAACTCCTACTTGCTTTACAAAGTTTTTCAAAAAATCAAGATATCAAAAACTTCTTCCAAAGAAATTACTTTTCCAAAATCTCAAAAGAAATTGTTTTAACTGGAAGTTCATCTTCCCAATTAATTTCTCAAAAGCCTTCACAAAAATCGGATTGGTATAATAAAACCTATCACCAAAATATTTTGAGCATTGAAGATGGGTTTTATAGTCCTGATCCATTTATTACCCTTTCAAAGTTTTTTCCAAAGGGTTGGTTTTTCAAACCTTGGGATTTATCAAAACCCCAATCCTTTTATCAAGACATTCTTGAATTGACGGAATCTGTAAAATTCAAACACTTTTTCCTTTCTGATACTCATTCTGAGCCGGCCTATTCTACGGCCACTATCCTTAAAGTCATTTCTCCAAAACAATGGGGAGAACCCCTTCATAACCCTAAAGTTTTCCCTGCAAATTTCCAAAATAGATTAAACCATTGCTTATCATACTCTTATTGGGATTACCAGCAAGCGTGGTTTAATACTTTCCTAATCCAAAACCCTAAGAAAAGCCATTCATGGTTATTTTTCTTTAATTCAAAATAACCGTCGAAAGCCTTCCAAACTGGTTCCAACATTGGTGGAACTATTATGGACCAAGCCCAGAAATATTAACCCCCAATGCAAAATCCTGCCTAAACCTTTTTAAAGCCCACTATGTTCCCTCGTCTTCAGAGAAAAGATTCCCCCATTTTCTTTGTTTCTGTACAAATTTTTTCTTACCTTGGGTCTGGATGTGGAGTCTTCAATTCTACACCCAAGAAACCTATTTGCTTCTCCAAAGAACCTTCAAAGTTAAATGGTGGTTCAAATTTGACGAAGAGTCAAAGCTGACACAACACATGGTCCAGCAATGGCTCTGTGCTAAAGGCCATATTAAATCTAATATTGAAGTTGTCAAAGCCCAAAGCACGTTTCTCTCTCAGAAGTCTATGGCCCAATCTCTCCTTGCAGGTGCCAAGTCTGAAGAGGAATATTTTCAAGTAATGCAACAACTCCTTGCCTCGAGACCAGCATCTTCTGATGCCAGCTCTTCAAGTGGTGGGGAGCCACAGCCTGTCGTGTATGGTATCAGACTAGGTGTGGTTGGATGTGTTATTGTTTTAAAGATTTCATCTGTTATTATTTTTTAGACTATTTTCTGTGTGTTTGCTGAATTTCTTACTGGTTGTAAGCCCCGCTGAAGGATAGGATTCCGTTTAGGGCAGTAAACCCATACCTGTAGGCAAATCTCATAGTAATAGTATAGGAATAGTTCCTCATGGAGTCTCTATTCTGTAGAACATCCTCTCTCTCTAGCTCTTCTACTGAAAGGACTAGTGATTCAAAAAATATAGTGAACTCTGAAGATCTCATAATTGAAGATTTTAATAAAGCTATTGACTGCTGGAAATTACCAAAAATCTCAAAAGACGTAATTTACAAAACAAAAAGACTTGATTTTCTTAAAACAGATTATGTTATAAAAACTGAAGAACGTGATATTACCCTTACAAACCTTTTGAAACAATAAATTTATTTTCTGAAAGTGCTATAAAACATTTAAAAAAAGAAATTTAATTATGTGCATGTTGGTCTTATCCAAGTTGGAATAAAGCCCCTTACAAAAGAAGGCTTAGATACTTCTATCTTAGCCGTTTTAAGAGATGGAAGATTCATCACTTTTGATGATTCTTTACTTAGTAGTATTGAATCAAGTCTCTGTAAAGGACCGATCTCTTTCGATTGTTATCCAAACATCACAATCTCTTTACAAGACAAAAATATCCTAAAAAGCATGGTTTTCCAAATTAAAACCCATAACTACCATATGTTTGAAGGATCAATCCCTGTTGCCTTGATTTACAAAATTCCTACAAAGCTATGCATTCTGCGTTCAACACGCAACATAAGATCCAGTCAAAAAGAGATGAGACTCTTCTCTTACAGACTGATCTGTCCAAATCTAACATGGTTATCCCCAGACCTATCCAATGGAAAGATATCAATCTTCCGGATGAATGGATTTTAGAAGGAGCTTCTGAACCAGTAATTCCAAAGCAACTTGAGCCTAATACAGAGTTACAAAATGTGACCCAGTATTCTGATGGAAAAGTCAAACTGTCTTTTAAAAGAAGTACTTCATCTAGATTCAGTGATAGGGACTCTATGTCCAGTATTTCTTCCTTAGAAAGAAAATTCTCTAAAGTTCCGTCAGTTATAAATCTACAACCTAGATTCTCTACTTCAGATATACCAAGCTCCTCCATACGTTCTGTTGATTATACTACTAATATCCCTCATCCTATATATACTAGTAGCCAACATGAACAAACTAAAGCTGATTCTCCTCCTACATCTCCTACATTTTCTGCTGTCACAGAAAATATTATAAATGTCCTACACAAAGATTTCAAGATAAATAAATCCTCTTTGCATGACGATTTTTATTCTGATCTGAATAAAGAAAAAAGACTCTGGTTTTTCAAACATTTCTTAAACCAAAGACAACAAATTCAAAAATCATATTATGAATTTATAGAACTACATAAAGTACACATCACATTTTTTGATTGGTTTGAGATGTATGCTTCTGAAAATGACATTTCTTACCCTTTTAAAGAATCAAATCCCATTACTGTTAGAAAGAAAATACCTCAATGGAATCTTTCTGATAGTGACAGGACTATTGAATCTGAACATCCTCCCTTGAGGAATATAACCGTAGACCATGGTGAACCCTCAATTCAGATTAAAGCCTCACCATTAAAGATTCATAGACCTAATGATACTGATAAAGACTTAGATAGTATTATCCAACAGAATAATTTCTGTAATACAAATCTGAATACAATTGGAAAACAGTTAAATAGGATAGAAAGTCAAATCCAACAATCCACTATTACAGTTCCTTCATTAAAGACTACTGTAAAACCTAATGAAGACAAGAAACTTAAAAAGCCCATCTTTGAACCATTTCAGATTTCTAGAGAAAGCCAAAAGATTGTCAATGAGTCAAAATCTGATTTTGTTAAAGCTATTAAAGAACAATTGGATAGGATAGAAACATCTTCTTCCTCTTCAAAAAAGAAAGTAGATATTGCCCTAGATACCCCCCAATCTAGTAGTAGAATTGGAGTTCTAGACCTAGATAATTCTTCCATAGCTTCTTCAGACATAGAAGCCTTCCAAGAAAATTCCAAACCTGTCTCCAAAGTCAATAAAGTTCATTGGGAATTAGCTCTTCCAGCTAGCTACTTCTCATTCTCCTCCAGATATAGCTGTTGATAGTAGGCCTAGTGCAATAAGCCAATCCCGGTTTAATGCATCTTCTGTCTATGAATGGAATATAGATGGAATGTCTGAATATAACATTCTTAGCCTATTACAACAAATGACCATGGCAGCAAATGCTTACAAAACCCAAACAGGAACCTCTGATAAGCAATACAGAGATTCTCGTTGCTGGTTTTACCGGTCAACTTAAAGGTTGGTGGGATCATCTTCTCACCAAAAGTCAACAACTTGACATCTTGGATGCTATTCAAACAGATGAAGACAATGTTCCTATTCTGGATGAATACAACAGTCCGATTCAAGATGCCGTTGCAACCTTAATTTTGACCATTTCCCTCCATTTCATAGGTGACCCATCTCACTTACGAGATAAAAATGCTGAGTTACTACATAATCTTAGATGTAGAAAACTTAGTGACTTCCAAAGCTATAAAACCACCTTCTTTACAAGACTCTTTTTAAGAGATGACGCAAATAATATAACTTGGAAAGAAAAATTCCTTGCTGGTTTACCTACCCTTTTAGGTGAAAAAGTTAGGAATTCTATTAAAGCCCTCCATGACAATCGAATCCCTTATGAAAGACTTACCTATGGTGAATTAGTTAGTTTTATTAATAAGGAAGGATTAAAGATATGCCAAGACTTGAAATTACAGAAACGCCTAAAATGGGAGCTTAGAAAATCTAAGCAAGAACTAGGTAGTTTCTGCAAACAGTTTAACTATGATCCTTTCAAAGCTAGTACCTCTAAAGATTGTGAAGGAAAATGTTCTTCAAAGCCTTATAAAAGAAATTACAGTTCTAAAAAATTTAGAAAATCTTTTCCTACTTCTAAAGAAAATTTCTATAAAAAACCTTCCAAGCCTTATAAGAAATCCTATAGAAAACCTCACACTTCAAAATCTAAAGCCCCTTTCAATTATAAAGAGCTACTTGTTACAAATGTGGAAAGAAAGGACATACTGCAAAATATTGTAGGATGAACAAAAAACTTCATGAATTAAATCTCAGTGAAGAAATTCTTTCTAAAATTACAAATCTGTTTATTGAGTCTTCTGAATCAGAATCTTCTGTAACTGGCAATTCTGAACCTTTACAAGTTGATGAGTTAGTTGATTCAGATACTTCTAGTCATAGCAATAGTGATTCTGATACAGATTCCTATTTAAAGAATAAGAAACTTAATGTTTTGACTAAAGATCAAGAAACTTTTCTTGAAATTGTAAAACACATTTCTAATCCTGACTTACAAAAGAATATCTTGACAAACTCCTAAAGACTTTTGACAAAGGAGAATCTTCTAAAACTCCTGTTTTGAAACAAAATACTTATGATCTTACACAAATCCTAAGTAAAAAGAAGAATAAAAAAGACACACCAAATTTGCAAGACCTTCAAAAGGAAATCCAAGAAGTAAAAATTGAAATAAAAGATTTAAAAAAAAAACAGAAAAATGATTCTGAAACAATCCAACTTCTTCTTAAAAGTCAATTAGTTGATAATTCTGAAAAAGGTTCAGATTCTGATAATGATGGATCTGAAAACCAAAAGCTTGAGAATATTGAGTCTCTTCCAAATGATTTTCTTTTTGTTCTAAAGCAAGTAACAACAAGAAAATACCTAATCTGGATTACCCTTATCCTTTCATCTGATTTCCAAATTGACACAGTAGCCTTATTTGACACAGGTGCTGATCTAAATTGTATCAAAGAGATTATTATTCCAAAAGAATTTCATAAAGAAACAAATGAAAAACTTTCTGCAGCAAATAATTCGAAACTAGAAATTTCTTCCAAAGTTGATGCTTCAATTCCTAATGATGGTTTTGAATTTAGGACTTCATTTCTTTTAACAAATGATATACATCATGCTGTTATTCTTGGAACTCCTTTCATAAACCTCATTACTCCTTACACCGTTACTTATGATGGCATAACCTTTAAAGCAAAAGATAAAAAATTGAAATTTTCTTTCATTGAAAAACCTAAAACAAGAAATTTGAATATTCTAAAAGCTTGTTCTGTTTATCAGAACCATATTAGTGTTTTGCTAAAGAAAAAACAAAATGACTTACTTCATTAAAAAATGATTTAAATATTGAAAGACTTGAAAAACAACTACAAACTGGTTTGATAAAACAAAAGATTAATGATTTCAAAGTATTAATTGAAAAAGAAATATGTGCTGATTTACCTTCTGCCTTTTGGAGTAGAAAGCAACATTTGATAGATCTTCCCTATGAATCCTCTTTTGATGAAAAGCAAATTCCTACTAAAGCTAGACCTATTCAAATGAATATGGACTTAGAAAAGCATTGTAGAAAAGAGATCAAGACTTAGAATCTAAAGGTTTGATTGTCAAATCAAGGTCTCCTTGGTCCTGCGCCGCTTTCTATGTAAATAAAAATTCTGAGATAGAAAGAGGAACACCTAGACTGGTTATCAATTACAAACCTTTAAACAAGGCCCTAAAATGGATTAGGTATCCCATACCTAACAAGAAAGATTTGCTTCAAAAACTCCACTCTGCTTTCATATTTTCAAAATTTGATATGAAGTCTGGTTTTTGGCAAATCCAAATTCATCCTAAAGATCGTTATAAAACTGCTTTTACTGTTCCTTTTGGACAATTTGAATGGACAGTGATGCCGTTTGGTTTAAAAAATGCACCTTCTGAGTTTCAAAGAATTATGAATGATATTTATAATCCTTATTCAGATTTTTGTATTGTTTATATTGATGATGTTTTGATCTTTTCAAAAGACATAGATCAACACTTCAAACATTTAAAGACCTTTTATTTTGCCACTAGAAAGGCTGGTTTAGCTGTATCTAGTACAAAGATTTCTTTATTCCAAACTAAGGTCAGATTCCTAGGACATTATATTTCCAAAGGAACTATCACACCCATTGAAAGATCTCTTGCTTTTACTGATAAATTCCCTGATAAAATTCTAGATAAAAGCCAACTCCAAAGATTTTTAGGAAGTTTAAATTATGTTCTAGATTTTTGTCCTAACATCAATAGAATTGCAAAACCATTGCATGATAGATTAAAGAAAGTTCCTGTTCCTTGGACTGATGAACATACAAAGGCTATTAAACTAATAAAGAACACTGTTAAGGATATCCCTTGCTTATTTTAGCAAACCCTAGTTTACCAAAAGTTGTTGAAACTGATGCATCTGACTTAGGGTATGGTGGTATTCTAAAACAAGTGATAATGGTAAAGAACAAATAGTTCAATATGTTTCTGCTCATTGGAATGATTGTCAGAAAAACTATTCTACTATTAAAAAAGAAATTTTATCAATTGTTCTTTGCATATCTAAATTTCAAAGTGATTTACTAAATCAAAAATTTTTGCTAAGGATTGATTGTAAAGCTGCAAAACATGTTTTAGAAAAAGATGTTCAAAACATTGCATCTAAACAGATCTTTGCACGATGGCAAGCAATTTTGAGTGTTTTTGATTTTGAAATTGAATTTATAAAAGGAGATAAAAATTCTGTTCCAGACTTTCTAACCAGAGAATTTCTCCAAAACAGATAATGCCGCCCAAGAAAAAGACACTGGCAAAGCTAAGATTATTGAGCCCCCTGTCCAAAGCCATTACAAAGAATCCCAATCTCCTCCACCCATTCCAAAGTTAGCCTCAGGCATTCCTATAAAATCTTGGGTTGACACAATCCAAGAAGATGAAGAATCTTCATCTAAAGCAATTACTTCTCAAGATCAGGTAAATGAATGGATTGAATCCATTTCTAAATCCCCTGAACTCCTACTTGCTTTACAAAGTTTTTCAAAAAATCAAGATATACAAAAAACTTCTTCAAAGAAATTACTTTTCCAAAATCTCAAAAGGAAATTGTTTTAACTGGAAGTTCATCTTCCCAATTAATTTCTCAAAAGCCTTCACAAAAATCGGATTGGTATAATAAAACCTATCACCAAAATATTTTGAGCATTGAAGATGGGTTTTATAGTCCTGATCCATTTATTACCCTTTCAAAGTTTTTTCCAAAGGGTTGGTTTTTCAAACCTTGGGATTTATCAAAACCCCAATCCTTTTATCAAGACATTCTTGAATTGACGGAATCTGTAAAATTCAAACACTTTTTCCTTTCTGATACTCATTCTGAGCCGGCCTATTCTACGGCCACTATCCTTAAAGTCATTCTCTCTCCAACAATGGGGAGAACCCCTTCATAACCCTAAAGTTTTCCCTGCAAATTTCCAAAATAGATTAAACCATTGCTTATCATACTCTTATTGGGATTACCAGCAAGCGTGGTTTAATACTTTCCTAATCCAAAACCCTAAGAAAAGCCATTCATGGTTATTTTTCTTTAATTCAAAATAACCGTCGAAAGCCTTCCAAACTGGTTCCAACATTGGTGGAACTATTATGGACCAAGCCCAGAAATATTAACCCCCAATGCAAAATCCTGCCTAAACCTTTTTAAAGCCCACTATGTTCCCTCGTCTTCAGAGAAAAGATTCCCCCTTTTCTTTGTTTCTGTACAAATTTTTTCTTACCTTGGGTCTGGATGTGGAGTCTTCAATTCTACACCCAAGAAACCCATTTGCTTCTCCAAAGAACCTTCAAAGTTAAATGGTGGTCCAAATTTGACGAAGAGTCAAAGCTGACACAACACATGGTCCAGCAATGGCTCTGTGCTAAAGGCCATATTAAATCTAATATTGAAGTTGTCAAAGCCCAAAGCACGTTTCTCTCTCAGAAGTCTATGGCCCAATCTCTCCTTGCAGGTGCCAAGTCTGAAGAGGAATATTTTCAAGTAATGCAACAACTCCTTGCCTCGAGACCAGCATCTTCTGATGCCAGCTCTTCAAGTGGTGGGGAGCCACAGCCTTTTATTTCTCTTGGAGATGATAACGAAGATGACTGTTTCGGTATCCTCTCTTTCTTTAAAAAAAAATTAAAAAAAAAAAAAAGTCATTGAGCATAAGAAAATTATTTTCTTTTCCCCTTCACTCACTATTCTCTACACGAGAAAAAGCTGTGGGAAAAGTAATTTTCAAATTCAAGCATCCAAAGCACTCAACAGGTACCGGTGGGACCTTGACCAACAATTCAATTCAAAATAATTGATGACAAAGCCATGTGAAAGAGCATTTTATGATGACAAAGCCAGTGAAAGCAAAAGAAAAAAGCAGAAGCATCTTACTGTAACCATGTGAAGAAAGCATTCAAGCCACCCAAAGCACGTATACAAAGAAAGAAAAAGCAGAGCATCTTACTGTAACCATGTGAAGAAAGCATTCAAAGCCACCCAAAGCACGTTACAAAGACAGAAAAGCAGAAGCATCTTACTGTTTTAATAATTGTAATAATTATGGTAGTGGTTGATTGGGTATATAGTTCCCATTAACTCTCAGTAGAGGGCATCCGGTTTTTCTTAGAACTATTTTCAAATTTCTCTCTTCTTAGAACTCTTTCTCAGTTTTATATTTTGTTCTTAAAGAAAATGTAAGCAATCGTTTTAAAGTCTATGTAAAAGTTGTGAATGTTTATTTAAAAGCAATTTTATTTTTAAAAAGCATGCTTGCAGACTGATAATTATATCAGTTCTGTCATTTAAATTTTTTATACTACTCCTCTGAGGCATAGAGACCGGATCTCTCCCCTCAGTTGTAATTCTCTTCTCCCTCCTTCACTCAGAGCACCATTTCTGGGATCCAGATCTGGTACTGTGTTTGTCACCCCGGCCTTATTAAAATCTGATCATTTGCATCTTCATAAGCATCATTGTATGTTTAAGATCCTGTCGTGTATGGTATGTATATATATATATATATATATATATATGTATATATATGTATGTATGTATATGTATATATACACACGTATGAATGAATTATTAGATTGATAGATATGATTTTACCTCGTTTTCAAGCATAATAATTGACAAATTTGATGCCATAAACATGGGCTCTATGCAATATTGGGCTCATCCTCAATGGTCCTGGTTTGCTTTTTGTGCCTAGAACTCGATTGTGTGCCAGTACCAAATTTGAAGATTAAATGCCTACTTTTACATTATTGATTTTCAGGTCAATAATGAACCTAGATTTTGAAAAGAATTTTAGTTGCTGGACACAGTTTCTTCAATAATTACACAAATCATTCTTTTTCTTTACCTTCATTGATTAACAAATCATCTTACAGCAGATAGAAACTTTTGAAACTGCTGTTCATACCGAAAAATGTCCCAATTGTTAGTTTGCAACTACAATGCATAAACGCTTCATCTTTTGATGTAGCTCAACTTCTAATTAGCTTGTGTTTCACAAGGATAATTTTGACAAGGAAGAAGGCCTTAAAACAACTCCATAAAAACTCATTCAGTTTCACTATTTAAATATATATTTGATTATTTATGTGATAAATTGAAGAGTGAAAAAACAAATTATCTTCCAGGAGATTATTCTAATAAAAATAAGGTTATATTATTTTAATCAAAATAAATGGGCCAAATAAATAATTATAGATAATGATGATAGTGTAATATAAAATATTATATAATATTAATATAAGAGAGTTAATATAATTAAATTTATATTACTTTAATCAAATTAAAGAGGGTCCACTTTACTTATATTGTGTTAATATATAAACATCCTTAAAGGGCGTGGTTTGGTAGCGTATGGCTTAGGATCCGACCTTGAGGTATTGGGTTCGAATTAGTGCGTTTCTTGTAAGAGTCTGGGACAGCCAGAAGTTTTACCTGCTTCGCTTAAGCTCAAAAGGGGTGGTTTGGCGGCGGGGTTTCCAATGATTTCAGGAAAAAAAAAGTTAATATATAAGTAGTTATTAGTAACTCCAACTATAACCACTGCAAATCAGGTGAAGAGAGATGATACATCATATAATAATAAATAAATAGATATAATCATTTTCCAATATTGAGAGTGAAAAGTAAACATTCATTTGAAAAATCTTAATTGGTGTCTCTTTTTAAACCAATTTTGATGATATTGCTCTTCAATTGAGCAACTAAATATTTTTTGACAAGTATTTTGGAATTAATCTTAGAGGCTTTAACTAAGATATTAAGGCCTCATTTGATAAAATAGTGTTGCGGTTAGTAAAATCAAGTTTTAACAATCAAAATAAGTATTATAAGTTTTATGAACTGTGGTTTACAAGTTATGATGCGTTTAGATATTCGTAATTGGAATTGGAATGTGTTTACTTATCTGCATGAATTGTAATCTTAATCAAATAATATTCTCATTGATGTGTTTGATTCGTATAGTAATCAAAATGAATTGTTAACAAGTTTTCTAAAAAATATTATTAGTTAAAATTATAATTAATTCATTTTTTATTAATTTTTTCTTTCATTAATTAATAATTATTATTTTATTAATCACTATAAATTAATCATTAATTTATCAATTAATTAGTGATTAACTAGATTATTAATTAGTTAATCATTAATTACTATTTGTGATTATAATTTCATTAATTATTAATTAATTACCTATTAATTTATAAATATTTTATTTATTTATTGTAACACCCCGCTAGAGACATGATGCTACTTGCAGGAGACAGGACTAATCAATCTCCATAAACCTCCAAATTTACAGAAAACGGACATGATGTATCTTAAAACCGGGCAACCTGGAATACAGACCAGCATCAAAACGAAACCTGAAGAAGACATCAAATATACAAAAGGACCTCAGGTCCATACAAAACACATCAAGCTCAAAATCAATACTTAAGGGTTCTGTGTCCACAACATCATATGCAATCAAAATTTTTACTTAATAAATACAAAACAGCATGCTCAGCACGACGAATAACATAAAAACCATGGACCCTAAACCTCTAAGACTTTTCCCATGACACTTGCGAGGGTAACTGCCACTTGGGTGATCTGGCGTCCCGAGCATGACTTTCAAAGCCGAAGTGGTTGACCAGTCTGGAAGCCAACCTGTAAAACTAGCAAATTGGATTGGTGTGAGTTATAAAACTCAGTAAATAACCACGCTCAAACTACCAACAAAACATACAAGCCAAACATATTAGAAGCTTTTCAGATTTATCAACTCTTTATTGTCTTTTATTCTTTCCACATGCCAAATCCTCATGTGTGTATATATATATATATATATATATTTATGCCAATCTAATATCCAAACATCCAAAGCATACAAAGCAAAAAATCAAATATCACAGAGTACGTTATTTAATATCGAAACCATTTCAAACACCTGAAACATGAAGTCACATATTTATACTTTATCATGAGTAAGCATCTTTGAAATATCATCAAATCGGTAAGCCAAACAAACTTTCTTCAATTCGATACGAACTTTCTTTAATTCTGATAGCCTTATGATAGCTTAACATTTATGATTCATATAGATTCACAAATATCATAGCTCACTTCTCTTATATTCATGCAAATCTAATTTCACAATTATTATTTGGAGACATGTCTAGCACTATGAATTTACAAACACATTCAGTTTGTTTCAAAATATACATACATACAATAACAAACTTAGCAAACACACTTTATAACATTTTATATTCACATCGGTTTTCAAGTCATTCCTTATTTCCACGTAAGCATACACAATTCATACATATCATGGGTTTTATCATACACACACATATACCAAGACATACATATAATCATCTTGTATCCGACAACGAAGCATACATAACAGTCAATACGTCAAAGAACACTTAACAAAAACAACACATATATATGCGCTGGCTTATACAAGCGATACTTATATGGGACTCATTATCTATTTTAGAATAAGTATGAGAAAAATATCGCCCGAACGACTTCCTAACCAACTCAGCTATTACACCATAAAATTATCAACCAATTAACATATAACATGCACATATATCACGTAACACAAACTCATCGCTTGATTTCTCATACACAAGCACATACATGACAAACACTCCAAGCCATCATCCAAATACTCATATGCATACATATATTTCAAGTATATAAATATACACCAGACTTCAACTTCGGAAATCATACCATGTAACAATCCATATATCTTTTACTTATTGACCAAACATACTCAGTTTCAGAATTTCTATCTGGAAATATTTGATATAAAAGCTTATCAATTAAACATATCTATTCAGGAGATCGTATCTTATACCCATTGCTAAACACACTTAACCAACCCATCCTCTTTACAGATAAATCTCATATATGTGTCAATAATAAACTTATCCAAATAGCGTACATATACATATGCTAATACAAAGTCATAAATCATAACTTATTTCATTTATTGATCCTATATACTTCAAATTATACATATTTGAATATCATATATATATATACAAATATATGTACATAGATTTATACATATACATATTCATTTACACATATATATACATATCATTACAGGTTCATACACTTACGTACATCAATACATACATATAGACATTAAACTAATCAAATATCTCAGTTAATATCATCGTAATAAAAAAAATCCATACCTATGGTGGTCGAATAACTTAACAATATATAATCTTGAACTCCGTTCTCAAAATTACCTCTTAACTGTCCCCGTTTTATCATAAATATTTCAATCATATGTATATATATATATATATATATATATATATAAAAATACGAAATCAACAATTCAAGTACTCATTGCATGAGTTACTTACCTGGCTTAGCGAACACTCCAGGTTTTAGACAAATCTGTCAAAACAAGCGATGAAACGCCAACAGAATCACGACTTTACGGAATTCTCGAATTAACTATGACAAAAATTTCGGATCTTTCCGGGGCAATCTTAGTAAGTCTCATTTCAATGATTTCAGTTTCATAATTATGGGACACAGAAACTGGGCGACGCATGCTGTTTCGGGCTCGCGGCCCGGTTCGGAGTACAGAGTAGCCCGCGGGGGACTAAACCGGAGAATAAAGGAGTCGCCACCCGGTGTGAACCGGGAAAATGATTTAAGGCCGCACTCACCCCTCGCAAGGGAAGACCTCAAATCGTTGGGTTCGGAATGGTCCCTTACTTATGCCACTTGTAATAAAATGATTTGTGCAATTATTGAATCGAGTTTAGCAACATATATTCCTAAGGGTATTCTATTTCTAAGTTCGCATGCATAAATCAAAAGTTCATCTAAGTTCACATGTAACACATTTTCATATTTGCATACAACCTATTTGCATATAATCTATGTCCAAATTTGCATACAACCTATTTGCATACAATCTATGTCCAAATTTTCATACAACCTATTTGCATACAATCTATATCCAAATTTGCATACAACTTATTTGCATATAATCTATGTCCGAATTTGCATGCATAAAGATAAATTGAAATACGGCAAGCATACATTGTCATAAGCACATTACATTCATGGACACATAAATACAAACAAATGGCAGTTGCGCAATCATACGTAATAAAGAGAAACAATTAGGTATATAATGCAAAGAAATAACCAAAGAGGCAATTGTACATCAAAATGAACGTGCCATAATGCGATTTGAAAGATAAATTATTGAAGTGAAAGAAAAGAGATGCGACATATGCCCACATCTATATAGGACTTGAAGTGTCCAATTGAACGTATCTCACATTCAATCGAATGCACTTTGTCCGGCGCGGCAAAACGTCGTGGCAAAGGTAGCCCGTAGGCTTTCTATCCCTCAAAGTGGAGGACCTTTAATCCAACTTGATTTGCCCATGCGCGATGCAATATGATGCATGATTATGCAAGAAGATGACATACAAAGAAAAGCAAATAACGAAATAAAAGGCACGGCGAAGTATCGTGGTAAAAGTAGACCGTAGGCTTTTTATCCCTCCAAATAGATGACCTTTAATCCAACTTACTAAGCCCATGCGCATCATATCATAATGCATACAACAATATTGGACTTTGTATCCCCGATTGAACACGTCTTACATTCAACCGAATATACATCCTCTGGCGCGACAAAGCATCATGGTAAAGGCTTTTAACCCCTCGACATGGAGGACATTTAATCCAACTTACTAAGCCCATGCGCTAATAATATAATGCATATAAAAATAAAGACAACAATATCAGACTTCGTATACCGGATTGAACGCATCTTACATTCAACCGAATATACATCATCCGGCGCGGCAAAGCATCATGGTAAAGGATTTTAACCCCTCGAAATGGAGGACCTTTAATCCAACTTACTAAGCCCATGCGCTTTATCTCATCATTACACAAACAAATAACATGCAGAATTAAATAACGGATAAATAACAAACAAGACAAAATAAATCGAAATATATGCCGTTTGCTCAAGTGGTACGTGGAGTTGTATCCCAAGTACAGACCGCACTACCGTCCATTCGGATTTGGCTACGGAGTTTACGTCTGGGTTTCCATCCTATATACCATAAGAGGCGACACATTTTCCATTTTATCAAGGGCCACAACACGCATCATTCCACAATACTCATGCACATAAAATTCAATAAAAATAAAAATGAAAAAGATGTGAAAAGTGCCCTCAGGTAATCTTTTATGTCGACTTTCAGAGGCGCGTTACAAGGCCGTCGGAAGGGTTAATACTCCGCAACTTTTCTGGTTCTCTGGTTCACGTCTTTCCTCGCTATTTTCACTGCTCGGGCTACTGTTTTCATTCCATTTCACCACTGTTTTACTGCTATTTTTGTTGTACTTTTCTGGTCATTGTTCTTGCGGTAATATGGACTGTTTTTATGTTTTTTTGGGGTCACAGGGGGCTATTTTCAGTGCAGTTTCAGGAGGGTTCTCTCGATAGTTAAATGGCTGTATGTGATGGGTATTCTCGGTAGTTAAGGGGCTGTTGTGGAGGTATATGCGGAAGTGGATTGGCTATTTGCAGATGGTATTTTCCAGGGCTATATGTGTGCAGTGAAGGGTTATTTGTGGGGGCTGTATACGGCTGGGGAGATGGGTTTTAGGGTTTGTTGTTGACTGCTTCGTGGGTTTGTGACTAAGGGTATGCTCGTGGTCTTGGTCAAGGGTGAAGGTTGCTGTGAAGGAGCCGTGAGCTGGTCGTGAGGCTATTAGGGTTTATATGTGGGCTGTAGGTGTGTGGCATAAATCATTTTATGATTACGTGATGGGCTATGCGTGTTGAATGAAGAGAGGGGCTGCGATGTCAGTTTGTTAGTTTGTTAGCATGCTGTGTGTCTTTGCGTGAGGGTTTATTCATGAGAGATCAGAGAGTGGTCGTGAAGCTTTTTAGGCGAGGTCTGTGAAGGGTTTAGGGCTGTTCAGTTTTTTTATTTTTGTGAAGGGTTAGGTGTGTGTGTGTTTGTGCGACAGTGGCTGAGTGATGGTGTCGAGGTTTTAGAGAGAGTTTGGGTGAGGGCAATGAGTGAGCTGCTGGCTTGGCTTTGTTTGAGTGTTTGGCTTTTGTTGTTCACGTCATGGAGGGCTGCTGTGAACTAGGGTTTTTGGTTATTTCCTTACTTTGCCGAGAGTGAGAGATGATAAAGAATGAGTGAGGATTATGGTTTTGTTTTTGTTGTTTTGCCATGAGTTACCGAGAACTTTAGGGTTTGGTTATGTGCTATTTTTATAGTGAGAGGGTAAGAGGATTAGGGTTTGCATTGATTTGTTTGAATAAGGAAATAAATCAATTAAAAAAAGATGGATTTTATTTAGTTTATTAAAAGAAATGATATTTGTATTTTAGGTGGGTAAGTATATTAAATTTGGTGAGTGAATTATTTAATTAGGGATGGATTTATTTTAAGTTTGGATTTTATTTAATTAGATTTAATATTGGATTTAGTTTAATTTAATTTTAATTTAATTTCAATTTGGTTTTAATTTAATTTGTGACATGTGTTTTAAATGTTTTAATTGTGATTTAATGGGCTTGGGCTAGGTGTGTGTTTTAAAACGGAGGCCCAACAAGCGAACCCGAAGCTAATCCAGCGAATTAAATCCGACAGTGTGTCAATTCTTGACTCTTCCCTTTCGACGTCCGTTTCCCGCAACTTCCTCGACTTAAAAGGCAGTATCTCCAAATGAGACTCATCATAGAGACTTATATGCAAAAATTCAGTGCCTACAGTCGCCCCCACTTTGATGGGACTTGTGCAATGTGTGACAATGACAATCCTATCAAAGTACGTGCAATGTATTTTTACTTACCTGGCTCGCCAGCTGTCACCTGGTTTGCCCGTTGCTCTGAGATACTTTGACCTTTGGGCTTTGTTCCCGAACCGTGCTGAGAGAAAGGTTTATTCCTCTGGGCTATATTCCCGAACTGTGTCAAGATAGGGCTTCATTCCCCTAGACTTTGTTCACGAACTGTGCTGAGATAGAGCTTTATTCCCCTAGGCTTGGTTCCCGAACTGTGCTGAGAGAGAGCTTTATTCCCCTGGGCTATGTTCCCGAACTGTGTCAAGATATGGATTTGTTCCCCTAGGCTTTGTTCCCGAACTGTGCTGAGAGAGGGCTTTATTCCTCTGGGCTGTATTCCTGAACTGTGTCAAGATAAGGCTTTACTCCCCTGGGCTGTATTCCCGAACTGTGTCAAGATAAGGCTTGTTCCCGAGCTGTGTTGAGAGAGAGCTTTATTCTCCTGGGCTGTATTCCCGAACTGTGTCAAGATAGGGCTTTATTCCCCGAGGCTTTGTTCCCGAACTGTGCTGAGAGAGGGCTTTATTCCCCTGGGCTGTATTCCCGAACTGTGCTGAGAGAGAGCTTTATTCTCCCGGGCTGTATTCCTGAACTGTACTGAGAGAAGGCTTTATTCCTCTGGGCTGTATTCCCGAACTGTGCTGAGAGAGAGCTTTATTCTCCCGGGCTGTATTCCTGAACTTTGCTGAGAGAGGGCTTTATTCCTCTAGGCTGTATTCCCGAACTGTGTCAAGATAGGGCTTTATTCCCCTAGGATTTGTTCCCGAACTGTGTTAAGGTAGGGCTTTGTTCCCGAACTGTGTCAAGATAGGGCTTTATTCCCCTAACTGTGCTGAATGTGGGCTTTGTTCCTGATTGTGTTGAATGTGGGCTTTGTTCCTGATTGTGTTGAATGTGGGCTTTATCCCCGATCTAGGCTGACTGTAGGCTTTGTTCTTGAACTGTACTGAATGTGGGCTTTATCCCCGCTCTGAGCTGACTGTGGGCTTTGTTCCTGAATTGTACTGAATGTGGGCTTTATTCCCGAACTGAGCTGACTGTGGGCTTTGTTCCTGAATTGTACTGAATGAGGGCTTTATTCCCGAACTGAGCTGACTGTGGGCTTTGTTCCTGAATTGTACTGAATGTGGGCTTTATTCCCGAACTGAGCTGACTGTGGGCTTTGTTCCTGAATTGCACTGAATGTGGGCTTTGTTCCTAATTGTGTTGAATGTGGGCTTTATCCATGATCTGAGCTGACTGTGGGCTTTGTTCCTGAATTGTACTGAATGTGGGCTTTATTCCCGAACTGAGCTGACTGTGGGCTTTGTTCATGAATTGTACTGAATGTGGGCTTTATTCCCGAACTGAGCTGACTGTGGGCTATGTTCCTGAATTGTACTGAATGTGGGCTTTATTCCCGAACTGTGCTGAATGTGGGCTTTGACCCATGGACTCATCCCAAAACTGATACTGATGTCGATTGTGTCTCCATACCCGGAGTGCCATAATCGGCAAAACTGATGCTGATGCTAATGTGGG